>CATIWR010036108.1:0-27184 GCA_949677035.1 Omphalea diandra
AGATGAAGAGAGGAAGGTGATTTTTCAATATTACTGTAATTTTTATCTATTAATAGTGATTGCATTTTTTGCTTTTAAATTAAAATTTAACAATTTTAATTATTTTTATTTGCAATTAATATTTACAATGAAAATTATAAACATTTATTATTCAGTTATAAAAATAATAATTATCCATATAGATTTTATAAATAAAAATTTTTAAATATATATATATATATATATATATATATATATATATATATATATATATATATATATATATATTCTGATTAAAATTTGAACCCAAGATTTTATAAGCCTTAAACCAAAAGCTAATTGGTAAAATGCATACTAGTATTGTGTTTTGACATCTGAAGATGCTGAGAAATTAATAAATGATCCAGCTAAAAGGTGAAAATATTAATTTGTGGCCTTTCCAAAACCTCAAAAATCCAACAACTCTTTCAAATGAATGCAGGTTTGTGTAGGGTTCTTCGTATCAAAGGTCGACCTAGCAGAAGCCGAAGAACAAAGACCTGACGTTGCATTAAAACTTTACACGAACTGGGACAAACTGGACATTTATTCTCAACTGGTCAACTATCTAGAAAGGCACAAAGAGGTATCTATTCCTTTTATATACTGACACAATTACTCTTATTAAGTGTAAGGTATTGAGCAAGGTAGGGTTTTGAAAATCCTTGAATGCTGTGCCTTTTGTTCTTACAATTGAGACAAAAATTTCCCATGTGTTATTGCAGTTTTCATTGGCTAATAGAGGAGTACAAGGGACCGCCACATTTGATTCTACTTGTCCAAAGATAAGATAAGGGGGCAGTGTCATCCTTCCTAAGTTATACTATTTGATCTTACGTATTTAATATATAATTTATTTATTTGTATATTTTTAAATTAATTTTTAAAATATTTTTATTCACTTTAGGTTTTACATAATCAAATTGTATATCTATATCTGAAACGAAAAAAAAATAAAAAAAGAAAAAACAACAAACAAAGTTCCGCACTATCATCATTGTTGCGTTGCGTGTGCAACGAGGGACTATACATAATATTTTCCTTCTTCTTATTATTGTTAGTAGTATTATTTGGGATCATGTCAGTATAAAGACAAGCTTATTTTGGAGACGTGCCTAATTTTTTGTTGATGGGAGGTGCAATAGATCAAGGCTATATAATTGTTAATTAATTTAATTTTGAATTTAATTTCAATTCAAATTCAAATTTACAATCTCACAATTTTAAAAATAGCTTTAATATTATACAGTATCAAACTCATTAACTGTTTCATTTTATATTAAAAAAATATGTACGCAACTCTGTCTATATAAAAAAAAAAAAAACTATTTTAGTTAATATTTTAATTTAAATTTTCTTTTGCTTAGTGGGTGTGTGAAAACACTTGACATAAACACCTAGTTGAATTTTATGGATATATACTCATTATACATTTCCCTAATTCCTCCTTTATATATGAGTCCCTCTGTCTACCTTTCTCCGCAGGACAAAATTTTCATACCATTAAAAAATTTTATCTTCCTTCTTTTTTTCTTCTCGACTCGTTACTTCTCTCACTGCCATGGTTTCTTTAGATGCTGCTAGAAATGTGGTTGGTGTCCTTGGTAGGTTTTCTTATTTTCTTTTCTAAAATTTTCAAATATCTATAGATTTTGGCATGCACAAAAATGGTCTCATAGTTTCTTTAACCTCCTCCATTAAAAAAAGAAAAAGAATTCAAGTTTCTCTGATGTGGGTTTTTGCTTGCTTATTTGCAGGAAACATCATTTCGCTCTTCTTGTTCCTATCACCAGTGTAAGCTTTGATTTATGGTTTATTAGTTTTTTTCCTTTTTTTTTAACAAAGCTGATCATCCAATACAAAAAAAGGGAAGAAGGGTAGAGTTGTCTAGAACACATAAGTAACCCACATTATTTCAAACTGAATTTTACTTCGTTAAGAAGAAGAAATTGAATTCAATTAGGCCCTTCAACTCAGGCGCCTTCGGAAAGATTTAGTACGACTATATTTGCGGTTGAATCCTGATTATATTATACTTACAAGAGAATGCCATATATGTTTATGAAGTTGGTG
Organism: Omphalea diandra; assembly: GCA_949677035.1. Taxonomy (NCBI): domain Eukaryota; kingdom Viridiplantae; phylum Streptophyta; class Magnoliopsida; order Malpighiales; family Euphorbiaceae; genus Omphalea; species Omphalea diandra. The sequence goes on from CATIWR010036108.1 coordinate 2,092, forward strand.
AGTCTAATCTATGTGTTGGGTGATGACTTGATTTTCCAGGCCAACTTTTATTCAGATATGGAAGAAAAGAGCAGTGGAGCAGTATTCACCAACCCCATACCTTGCCACCCTAGTGAACTGCATGGCATGGGTCTTGTATGGTCTGCCCATGGTGCATCCCAAAAGCACGCTGGTTGTAACCATCAATGGATCAGGAACTGCTATTGAGTTTTTTTACATTATCCTTTTCATCATCTACTCATCAGACAACAAAAAGAGGCTCAAAATAGTGCTAATACTGCTTGTTGAGCTTATATTCATTGCTGCTCTCACTGCTTTTGTCCTAACCATAGCCCATACCGCCGAGAAAAGGTCTATGATTGTGGGATTTATCTGCGTAGGCTTTAACATCATGATGTATGCTTCGCCATTATCAGTCATGGTAATTAGTCTCCTAATCGTTAAATCACACAAATCCCATTTTCTTTATTTCAGTACAGTTTTAGATAATTTCAGTTAATTATCTCTTCACAGAATCACTTTGTGTTGTAATATAGTGTATATATATATATATATATATATAGGTATTACTAATGCATGGCCCATGAACTGAATGTGTATAATACGGTCATGTATGCATATACGTTAATGTATGGCAAGGTTATTATTAAGGCGATTTTTTTACCTAAATTTATATGATTTTTATCTTTCTTTTTTTGCAACGCAGAAAATGGTGATCGCAACAAAAAGTGTGGAGTATATGCCATTCTTCCTATCCCTTGCTTCCTTTGCCAATGGTCTTGCCTGGTCTTCTTATGCTCTCATTCGATTTGACCCCTTCATTTTTGTAATTACAATTTTCTCTCTCTCTCTCTCTATTTTATGTATATGAATGATTATTATACTGTGGGATTTTTTTTTTTTGAATTTAAAGAAAAGAAAAAAAAATGACTATATATGCTGCATGTGCTGATTCCATGGCATTTTAATGAACTGGTCACTTACCACTACTTATGGTAGCTAAGGTACAATAATTCACTTATGTGGGTATTAATTATTGTGGTATCCACTATTATTATTACTCATTTTTCTTCTTGCTTTTCAACTTAAAATTAGTAATCCACAATTATGCATGATGATTGATATGCTTTCATGCATTGGGATCATCAACAACACAACTTTGGTGTGCTATTGTATATTAATTAATGAATGTATCCACTCAAATTTCATGGCAAATTTTCCTATATGTAGTTAAAATTCATGCTCATTTTTTTTTATACGAAAAACCATTTTTGATAATTGATGCTCAATGGGAAAATTTTTGCATATCTTAATTTTCTTTAAAACATGTATTTTTTATGATTTCTGTTTTTTCTATTTTGTGCACGTCAATAGCATGAGCTTTATTTTCTAACGATTATCCTTTTATAAAATTCTCCACTCTATTATATAAAAATTTAAATTTAAGACATTTTCTTAATAAATCTGATAAATGAAATACACGTTATAATTATTTATGTTTCTAAAAAATTATATCCAAGCACAAGTTGTGGTTGTGAATTGTAACGCATGTTTATACTAACATGTACGTATATCTTTTTTATTTATTATTTTTTTAAAGGTTCCCAATGGGCTGGGCACACTATTTTCAATAGGCCAACTGTTACTGTATGCCATATTCTACAAATCTACACAAAGGCAGATAGCGGCAAGGAAAGCTGCAAAGGGTGAAATGGGCTTATCAGAAGTAGTTGTGAATGGAGATTCCAAGAAGACGTGTACTGTTAATGGCACAGCTTAAGCTTAAAATTAAAATACTTGGGTTTTGCAACTGGCCCAAATGCAACTGTAATACTTTAACAACTTCATAGCATACCAAAGCTACATACGCTATATATAAGCCAACCATGGTTTTCCAAAAAAACAAAAAAGTTTAACCATGGTTTTCCAAGAAAATTAAAGTGTTTGATATGGGCCATAAATTAAAGTGTTTAACCATGTGCTCATGTGCTATGAGCACATGACATAAGATAATGGCAACAAATTACTCATATAGTGGATGCAAAACTGCTAAGCCACTAGCTCAATGAACTGACTTTCACTTGTATTAAAACGATAGAAATCGGACTGCCAAGATTAGTGCTTAGTTAAAAAAGTTTACTTTCAATTTAATTGGGATTTATTTTTGACAGCAAGTATTTAAGGAGAAATTTAATCAAGATTGATATGTAAATTACTAACAAATCAATCTTTATCTGTCATTTAGTGTCAATGGTTCATCTATTCTTAGTAATAAATCAATGTCGGTTCTGTTGTTATGAGCTGAACGAATCTTGCTTGAAAGCATTGTTATTTTAGGGTTATTTAAGAAGGAAAATGTTAAAGACTCTATTTGGCATGACAAAACTATATTATAATATAATTTGATCAATAAGTTTTGTTTGGTAAATTAAATTGTTGGAAAAAATTAGATTATAATCTCCTTAAAAAAAAGTTAGTAGAACTAATGTTTAACTAAAAAATTACTAGATTATGATTTTTTTCTCGTTTTATCCTCATTTTATATCATTTTATATTTTTCAACTACTTTCACTAAATATTTTTACATCAATCAACTATATTATTAACTACTAGATTTTCAGCTGATAGTTAGATTACCAGCTAATAACTAGATTATCAAATAGTTTTCCCAAACAAAGGCTAAGTATGTATGGCCACAATATTTAATTAATATATGAATGATTGATATTGACCATTTGATCACCTCATATATACTTCACCTATAATTCTTATTAACAAATATGCTCACTTTTATTATGGACAACTTAATTCTATTTATAAAAATAATTTATTTTTCACAATAGAATTGTACTTTCTATTTTTTAATCAATTTGTTCATTTTAAATTGAACTTTTAGTGTTCCTTTTTTACCTCTCCCCTATATATATATACACACACACACATATACTTCACGTATAAGTCTTATTAACACACACATATATACTTCGCATATAAGTCTTATTAAGAGACATGCTCACTTTCATTATGGACAACTTAATTCTATTCATAAAAATTATTTACTTTTCATAATAGAATAATACTTTCTATTTTTCATAATCAATTTATTCATTTTAAGTTTAACTTTTAGTGTTCCTTTTTTGCCTCTCTCTCTCTCTCTCTCTCTCTCTCTCTCTCTCTCTCTATATATATATATATATATATATATATATATATAGACACACACACATATATACTTCATATAAAAGTCTTATTAAGAAACATGCTCATTTTTATTATGAACAACTTGATTTTATTCATAAAAATTATTTATTTTTCATAATAAAATTATACTTTCTATTTTTCATAATCAATTTATTCATTTTAAGTTTAACTTTTAGTGTTCCTTTTTTGCCTCTCTTCCCATACATCTATACACACACACACACGCATATACTTCACCTATAAATCTTATTAAGAAACATGCTCACTTTTATTATGGACAACTTAATTATATTCATAAAAAATATTTATTTTTCATAATAGAATTATATTTTCTATTTTTCATAATCAATTTAGTCATTTTAAGTTTAACTTTTAGTGTTCCTTTTTTGCCTCTCTCCCTCTCTCTCTCTATATATATAGAGAGACACACAGTCACTAATCATAGTATTTTGACATCATTCTTTCTATATTTATTGATTAATTCTTATCAAATGACATATTCATAGTTTTTTCAGAACCATATTAGGCCAGTTGATAAAAATGGTAAAATAAAAAATGATTTATGATTTAGTTCAATTAAAGATAAAAAAAATGATCAAAATAAAAAAAAAATAACCGGTCAAACTAAAAAAAAAAAGAATAAAATCAAGAATTAGATCAAATTATTTCAATTTTTTATTATATCATTTTGTGAAAAATTTTTAAATTTTTTATAAGTATACTAAATGTTAAAAATATTTCTAATTATTTTATCTTATTATACTATTTTTAATATTTTTAAGTATTATTTATATTTTTTAAAAAATAGTTTATTGAATTAAATAAATGAAATCAATCTAATTAAGAACTAGTCAAAATTGGTTCAATCCCAATTCGATTTGAAGAAATACTGCTTGAATAGATAATTTTTAGTTCGTTATTGTTTTTCTCTTATGAAACTATAATTTAGGTGCTTTTATTAAAATTTTTCTGCTTTAGACATTATATTGTTCTCTTCTTTCTCTTGGATAGCTATAGCAAAGCAAACCATATAATAGGGTTTCCATTGCATTTCCTCCTCTCTATATCCAGAATGAGTGATTAATCGTCCATAGAAAATGATTGATTAATAGAATGCCATTATAACATTAGTTAGCACTAAAACAACCGAAAACTTCATATTCTCAAAAGTTGAGCAGGCTGTGTGGGTTTCGCAAACTCTACTTACTTATCATAGTAAACTAGTACTTTAATAACTTTTAATGATAAACCACTATAGGATGAGAAATTTTAATCCATTCTCTGCTATTTAAACCATTCAAGAGTTAAGGTTGAAATCCAAAGATTGCTTACTTGATAACCAAAATCAAAACCCAAGCAAAGACATGGCAATTTACCATGAAGAGAGAAAGCAAGCAGAGCAGTCTCCACCACCATAGATCCATAGAGCACACACAATCATCCTCTCCAATAGAATACCATTTCACTCTCTAAGTTAGGAGAAAATTAAAATCCATCACAAGTAACTATAAAAATCCCAGAATTTATAACTAATTCATCTTCAAATCCCATGTAATAAATTTGAACCAAGACAACTTTGAAGAGAAATAATATTAGAATAAATTTAGATCTCTTTTTAAGAAGATCAGTAAGGTTTCTCAAAATGCCATTTGGGTGATATACCTTTAATACAACTGATTACATAACAAAATAATTAAATGTCCAATTACCACATCATATAAAAATTTATTTACCCAAGAAATAAGCCAAAACTTCTTTTGTCTCCGTTAAATCTCAAGTTTACAGTTCAATATTCAATTTTAATTCAAAAAGAGAACCTCATCCATTTAAATACTAAAGATTTATTTACCTCTCTTGTTGAACTGATTGAGTTTGTTGGTAGAAGCTCATCTCTAATCAAACCCAAGACGAATACTCATATAAAGAATGCAAAAATATATTTATACTCGATGTGCACAAATTTATTTATACATATAATTAATAGGTAAATGACAACACTAACATTATTTAGATCCTTGGCATTTGCATATGTTTGATAAAATTAAAAATTTAAATGCTAAATTTTAAGTACTAAATGATTTAAATGTTAAAAATTTTTAATTGTATAATTATTTAATATGAACTGAAAATTAAAAGCTAAATCTAATTAATTTATTTGATAATTATAATTATTAAATAGATATTAAATAATTTTTATTTTTAAAGAAGTATTTATTGAATTATGAAGGATATATAGATCATATTAATAAAAATATTTTAGTATAAAAAAGGCTGAACTCATTAACTAATAATTTTTAGTTAAAAGTTTTGACTTATTATTTTAAAAAAATTCTAAGAGAATCTTTTAAGTAATGAATAAATAAAACTATCAAATATATATATATATATATATATATGCCAGCCACCCTTTGACAATAGGAAGGAGAAGTGGAGATTTCTACAATTCCCGAGCAAATTCTTGGAATCAAAATCTAAGGCTTCATTTCACTGAATCCTATGACTCTAAACACGGCGCACTTAACCTGCCATATATACAAGCCTAATCAGAACTCGCCAGTGCTCTCACAGGAGCTTCCCAGATTGACATTCACATCATGAACCGACAATCTAATTATACTGCTGCCAGATGATCTTGAAATATCAATACACTCCTGCAGGTCTGCGTCGCAGGCTATCAAAACCCATTCTTGATCATCATCCAGGTACCTTATGTCAAAAGTACCCACCACCAACTTCAGCCTCTTCCCTACTTCCTCTTTCAATTCCACGATCCCAGAATTCAGAAATATGCGGAATCTAATTATATCTTCTTTATATGTTGCCTTTATGATTACACTCCTAGTTTCTTGGCTAGCTGTAACAAGCGGCATTGCATGTTCAAGAGCTGCCATTGTTTGCATAGAAGGTAACTCTTGACATGGATGATTTGTCCAACTGAATTCTGGAACCCGCTCGTCTAAAATAGCATCTGCAACGGAAGGACACAGTTTTCTCAAATCTTTTGAACTTCCAGCGTCCTCAATTAGAATTTCTCCAAATGGTTCTTGAGCTTCTGTAGCAACAGCAGCTTCTGGTATCAAGTATACAGCTGACAGATTCAGTTCGCCTTTTGGATGAAATGTCAATTCAGGAGGGACACCAGCTTTATTATATTGTTCATGGACAGGAGAAACAGCTACATCCTTTGCAGGTGCACTATCATTAGCTGGACTTCCTTGGCAAGAACCATGAGAAGTTGGAGTCCCAGCACTCTCTTCCCTTGAGACATTCCCTGCATTGCATCTGTTGGAGCCTTGACATATCTCTGTTGAAAAACCATTTAGCAGGATCAGGTCCTCATGATTCAACATTCTACCTCCTAGCAATTGATCTTCAATCCCAGCCTGTCCATCACTTTCCAGTGTTTTGTAGATGGGTGATCCGTTCTTTTCACTGTTTAGTTCAGGTGATTTAGAGTTCGGTGAGTTCTGTTGATTGCACCCATTCAAATTGGAAGGCCAAGAAATAGAACCTACAGCAACAGGAAGCGGACTTGAAGCAAGGGGAGTTAAATCAAACACTCCTTCAGCACCTTGGACAGATTCAATGACCCGCTTTAACTTGGAGAGGGATCGGTTAACTTTGTTGATTTTACGAGATGGCCAACGAGAGATCCCATGCTGCCTGCAGATGCGCTTCATTGTAGTAGGGCAAACTGTAAAGTATAATGCAGGCATATCTCTAAGAAAAATTTAATTCATATTCTAGAACAAAAAACAGTGCAAATGTCAATAACTAAATATCTTTGAATTGAAACAATCTATATTTGCAAGCAACAACATACAAGTACAAAAGCATACCACCAAGGCTTTTTGCAGCATCTTTAAGGCTTCCAGCAAAATACTGTTGCAGAACCTCTAGACTGATTGACTTCTCAGTTTTCCCACGTTTCCTTTCTGATTGCTTTTTGTTCCCTTTATTCTCTGGAAGAGAATTAGGAATCTGGCTTCCCTCTGCGTGACTGGTGTCGCCTCCATTATCTACAACAAACACATCCACTACTAACTGATGCTTTAATGAATCTTGCTGACTCATCTGTCCTTCCTCTGATAATGTGTTAACATTACAGAGGGATTTAACATTTGGGGGGGATTTCAGAGATTGGGGTATTCTAATGCATTCAAGTCTCTGATCAGGTTTCCCACTCACAGACGTTTGAATGATCTCAACAAATCCTTCCTCCTCTTCAAGGTCCATTCCAGAAGCAACCTTAAGACTCTGGAAATGCTGCTTCATTGTTTCCACTAGAGAGCCCAACAAGGCCTTCTGTTCAGAAGCATCTGATATTCTAGGGGGCAAAAAGAATTCAAGAACATAATCATCATTTCCAGTATGACTACTGCGCAAGCAAATCGCAAAGCAGCCAGTCAATCCAAACATGCGTGCATAGTGTACTAAGGGGTACTCAGTCTTGCAGAATTGGGTAATGTCTTGGCAAAAGCATGCATTATGGAACAAAAATGCCCTCCCAGCAACACCTTGACTCTTCTGCAGGTGATGCTCAAGACAGGCCTCCCGAAAACCCCACATGTGGGGGTCTACAACATAAAATGCCACATCAGTTGTGGACATGCAGATTTGGCCATTGCAACTTCCATCAAAGCTGGTACAACTCTTCTTTAGACCACCACCATTTGCAATAACACTACGATGCATGCATGGAACCCATGTCTGAGCCATAGCTAATTTGTGAGTTTCACAAACCACTGTCAATATCTCCAATATCTCAGCTAGAGCATTTTTACGACCTTCATTGCAAATCTGGTTTAAAAGCAGTGCCAAGGATACATCTGTGAGAACAAAGGGGGAAGAAATGAAAGAAGAATACAAGATTTATCTTTCTGGTTTACAGATAAATCAGATTCGATGTGGATTACATTTGATAGAGCTCACCTGCGGACATGGATGATCCAATATTTCTGAACTTTTCAAATTTACTGCCTGCAGAACAATTGAAATTATGTGACTGAAAAATCTTAATATGTTTGAAATAAAAGTTTTACAAAGGGATATAAAATTATCAGTATATAAACATATTGTTTTCCAAAAGAACCCCCAAGCTAATATACATGCAAGGGAGAAGAAACCCAACCTCAAGTGCCTTGCAGACTTTATCAACCTCAGGCCCATAGTTAATCTTCTGTGAAGTCATTATGAGCTCAAGCACACCAATACAAGACTGCCCTGAAGGTTCAAAGACAGGCAACGCCAAGGTTCCCTGAACATTGTAATATAGAGCATGATCACGCCGTGAATACTCCTTGCTGGAGTAGTACTGCACATTAGGAGTCCATTCTGGCAACTTTTGCCAGAATACACGGCCAGGAAGCCCAAGTTCAATATCGTTCTCCCCATCCGCTGAGAACATATACATTAAAGAGACCATCCTATACTGATGAAGTCCATTACTATGAGGATCAATTACAAAGGGTTGCCCAGAAGTTGTCAGTACATACCGACCCCCATTCTTCACAGGTGCCCAAATCTGAGCCAGAACACATTGTTCAGTTGATTCTTTGAGCTTTCGGAGTGCATGTGTCATCCTCTCTTTGAGTATACAGTATCCATCTGGGTTGTCAATGGGCATCAAACCCAAAAGTGGAGAAGGAAATTTCCTTTTATCATCATTGTCTTTAGGGTTTTCAGTAACTGAATTGGGATTACCTGCTTTAGATAACCTCTCAAGTCACAAACAAATCATTCTAACATCCAGGTGATGCTCGATGAGATCAAATGGCATAAAGAAACTGCAAGTTACTAAAGCTACAATTAACTGCATGCTGAGCAAGACCATGTTGCTTAACAAACTCCAGTTTGGGACATCCAAAAACCAAAGAAACAAACTTTGAAGGAAAGAAAGTCAAATACTTTAAAATTATAGCTTGATTTTTTTCTTCTTCAGTAGCCTATCTAGGCTAAACCAAGAGAAGTAAAAAGTATATTTTTCATGGTTTCATTGCTTCATACCAGGCTGTAACAGGAGCTTTAAAAACAAATTGATATTATATCCACAACACAAGCCAATTTTAGATCAAGAAACACCCCCATTTAACCACTTCCAATTCCAAAATCATGAAGGTGGAATCCTTTACAAGATTTCTTCAACAAAAACAGAACAAAGAAACCAATCAAAAACAGAAAAAAGAAACCCAACCCACAAACAGAAACATCAATACCATGCTATACTCCATATTCACAACACATTTTTCAAAGCTAAGAAATAATAATACCAAGTCAAAAGAAGCTAACGTTCAAAACTTTCCAGTATTTCCAACTCAGACGAAGCCAAAAAAAAAAAAAGGACGGAGACATGCAACTGACATGAAAGAAAAATTGGGTTACCAGAGAAACAGAAACCGGCGGTGGCAGCGATAGGTGGAGTAGGAGTATGAGAAGAGGAAGCAGCAAGCCTGCAATCATCATCAGCGTCGGAGAAAGCCCATAAAGGAGAGCAAGGCTGGTCACAGGAAGAGACGAGAAGTGGAGACAAAGGATTGGAAAGAAAAGAAATCTGATCCAACGGCCATGAACTCTCCGGATCAAGATCCAAGTCCATGAGCGTGTCTTCTCCTTTGTTGTCCTTTGACTTCTTGTTGTCCTCCTCTTGGTCAGGCATTTTCCCCGGAATGTTAGAAATGGTAAGTAAGGATTTTCGAGGAAATTTTTTTGTCTTTGTTTTTGTATGTGATATATGGATAATGATGATGATGTTGGCGAAGTGAAAAGAAAGAGAGAGAGAGCAGAATGCCGATGATACAAACTAAAAAAGTTTGAGACTTGCTTTTCTGTTCCCACACCTTCTGTAACTTCTCTAAGTCCCACTTTTGTTTTGATTTTTTTTGAAAGAAAATGGTTTGAAACGTTTTTGGGAAGGCCAAATTACTTGAAATTTTTTTAATTTTTCACTTTTAAATAAATTTAACTAATTTTTTCACTTTTTTAATTAAAATTAAATTAATTTTTTTTATTTTAAATATACACTTAGATGATGAAGCGTTAATCACCATAATGATGTAACTTATTTAACGACTTGACAAACCTACACACAAATTAAAAAATATTATTAACTTAATTTAAAAATTAAAATGTTAGCTTTAATTGTTTATAATCAATGAATTTATGCTTATATTTTTAGTATTTTTCTATTATATTTGCATCGCGTGATTGCATCTAAAAATAAAAGCCAAAAGTTTAAAAGACAAAAAATTAAATAAATAAAATTATTTTAATAAACATAATTTTTGAGAAATGAAGTCTTCATAGACAACGTCAAAACTACGCTAGCAATAAACTGAGCATTGAATTTAAGTGAATCCTATGTCCTCTTAAAAAACCACATCAAAGTTTGAAACCAAATTCAATATAAAAAACACAATGCACGAAAAAATATATATTGGAGAAAATAATTCTCAAGAGTGAAGAAAAAAATGCAGATAATCGAATCCACTTTTGATTGGTTCTTCACTATAGAAACTACTATAATGATTAATTTTTTGTCATCTAAAATTACATTTGAAATAAAAAATTTAAGTTTGAATTTAATAAAAAAGATGAAATAATTAATTAGATCTATCAAAAAGTGAAAAATTCAAGGATTCTGTTTTTTTTTTAAAATGTATTTAGGCATTTTGGAAACAACTCTAACATCGTTCAAATAGATATTCATTGGTATATTCATTTGACTTTGGTCATACGTCAAATTTATAATGTCATAACCAGCAGAGAACTTAGTATTCAGAGTTTGGGGGGGCGAAATTTCAGAACGACAATTCAATTATATGGTGTTTTTAGAATTTTAAATGGTTCAGTTTTAAATTTGAGTAATATATTATTATTTATATAAAATATTATATAGTATATAATTTAATAAAGATAAAAAAATTTATTTGAGACTACCGACAATAGTGGATGGTGGAAGCATCAATAACATAGAAAGATAAAACATATAAAAATAAAAATAAATAAAAAAATTAAATTAAATGAAAATTTAACCAAAAAATAAAGGAAACAAATACAAAAATAAAGAAAAAATTATACAAAATAAAAATAAATGTATATAAAAATAAAAGAATATTTAAAATTTTAAGAAGCTAAGTTCTAAAATATTTTTAATTGAAATAAAAATATATTTATATAAAAAATTAAAAATCTAAAGAGCAAAATAATTTTTTAAAAAAATTAGGAGAGCTACAAGATGTATGTAAAAGAACAAACTAAAAAATATTAAGGATCAAAGAGATTTTTTTTTAATATTTGGGGCAATAGCCCTTCTTTCCCCTTTGTGTCCGCCCCTAGTAATATATACACATTTTGATATAAATTTAACATTTATTTAATATGTCTAATAAATATAGTTGATTGGGATTTTCTATTTAATAAATATAGATATTTATTTAATAAACTATATAAAATAATAATTGATAATGAATATACTTATAGTTACTACAATTTCTATTAAGTCATATGTAGAGTTTATTTAAATCATTATAGTTTAATTAAAAAATTTAAAATCATTATTATTTTGTTATTATTTTAAAATTTTATTATTCAATTATCGACTGAAAATTACAATATTTTAATAATTTACATACAATATAAATTTATTTTAAAATTTTATATATGAATTTTATAAAAAAAAATCATATATATGATATTTTAATTTTTAAAAGTACATTATGCATGTATCGGTTAACATTGCTAGGAAATATTTATTCAAATTTCATAAATATTATATTATATTTAATTTTATTTAATGTAATATATACAAATTTTAACAATATATCATTATTAAAAATAAATTAAAACAATATATCATTATATATACTCATTGCGAACAAGTTTTTGTCAATAAATTGACAAATCGAAAAATGCTCGGACGAATCAAAATGCAGGTGGAACATCACTCTCGTGGACCTCTACATAGGGAAACATTATTATATGTCATCAATGGTCCCCTTGCTCGTTACCTGGAAATTAGTTTTCTTTATGGCAAACAGAAGCATGGTGTGGTGATAAATGAAGTGGAAGATCAGTGGATGATTCTGAAGATTTATATGAACCACAATGGTGTGGCGTATACGCCTACAATTCTTTATTTACTTTTTCTTCAATGGAATATATATATATATATATATATATTGGCCATCCAAAAGACAGCGAACACAGAACAAGTTGTTGATTCGGAGGAAATTGCTATAATGGATTATTAATTATATTATATCTTCCCATTTTAAATGAAATTGTAATTTTTTAAAAAAAGAGAGATTTGGGAGTTGTTATATATAATTTAAATATTTAATTTTCAATGTCCCAATCAGACGAAAAGTTTTGATGTCTAATAATTTTTTTTTAAAAAAAAAAACTACTTTACATTTCTTTTCTTTTCATTTGCTTGTATGTTTTTTGTTGTAACACGACACAAGTGACATGTTACTATAGATCATGAGCAAAGCAATTATTAGTAGTTAGAAAGATTTTAAATAGGTGTTAAGTAAATACGATTGATTATCTTGAAGTTTAAGACAAGTTACTAGTCTGTAATGTAAGAAGTAAAAAAAGGAAAGAAGAAGCAGTTATCAATAAAGGATTTTTGAATTTTATTAAGTACATTCTTTTTTTTATGTGTTGATTTAAGTAATTGATTATAGCAATTAGAGGATAATCGTATTTAACCCATATACAAGAGAGCTTTGTTTCTTATATATATATATATATAATTTGAAAATACAAGTACAAATATAATTATTTATCACTATTTTTATTTTCATAAATACTAATTAAGATTATACATAAATTAATACATCATAACATTGAATGGTAACGTTATCAAAATTATAATAATTAATAGTTTATAGAATAAAAAAATTAAAACGATAAAAAGTTGACTCCACTGTATTTTGCACCTAGCTATGATATGAGCTGAAAATGAAAATATCAAAATTTATTTCGCTTCACTTGTTAACATCTATATCCTTTTAATAATTTCAAACTTAATTAAGACCATGTTAATTAAATTAGTGACCTTTTTTTTGAGAATATAAAATTAATGGCCATTAGTTATTCCTATTAACAATTATTAAGTGCAAATATCTGGATGTTGTTATCCTATTGAGTGTGTATATATATATATATAACAATTGTATAACTAAAATTTTACAAGATGTTAATTATTTGAATAGGATCAATGGAAATGATATATTTTTGGGGATACGATGAACCATAATCTACAGTGGCTTTCTTTTCTCTTTGCGTGTGAAATCAGCCTGTGCTAGTGGCTTCTCCAAATTCAATTAATTTCTTATTTTTAAATTTTTTAATTTTTTAATTTTGAATTTTATAAATATATTTATATTTTTACTTTTATAATTATTTTAATAATATTTTATTATTATTACATTAAATTAATTAAATTAAATCAATCAAATCAAATCTATTTAATTTTAAAAATATTTCTCCCAAATCTTATCAAGCCTAATTTTGGGAGTATAATATGGGAATGGGACCCTTCAAATTAATATTGGGTAGGAACCAACAAATCATGCTAGCTAGCAAATTATTTCTTTTTTCCAATTCATCATTATTATCTCCACATACCCTTTTTAATATTATATATATAAGGCTATAGTTTATATATATATATATATATAAGACCAAATTTTTAATTTTTTTTGGTGGATTAATTTCTTGGTAGTAAGAGTGAGCAAAACATAGGTTTGGTTTCTTTAATTCGTTTTTTTATTAAAATAAGTTAAATTAAATTTTATATTTATGAATCAAACTGAAATAAAAATTAGAAAAGCAAATAAACTAAACCAACTAAACTGAATTTTATAAATATACAAATTAAATCAAATTTATAAAATTTTAATTTAATTTGATTTGATTTGACTAAATTACGTGTATTATAAATTTAATTCAATACAAATTGATTTGATTTATTAATAATCTTGATTTATTTATTTTTTATATGAGAAAATTAAACCAAGATTACAAATCGAAATTTTCTTAAAATTAAAACTAAATCAAACTTATTTTTATTATAAAACTGAATTAAATTGACGGAATTAAATATTGGTTTTCTGGCCTAGTCGAGTTTTTGTTCACCCCTACTTGGCAGGCAGTGCACAATAACTTGGTTTTGGATCCGGTTGATGAAGGATCATGGACGGGTACGTAGAGTACGGCAGAAGATGGTTCTACCGTTACCACGTGGGTGCCTCAGGACGAATCAGTAGTGCATGAGGCATCTCGAGATTACTTCTTCAAAACGGACTTACGCGGGCGGTGTCCAAGAGCCTAGCCTCCCCCCCCGGGTCATAATTTTGCTTTTCACTCCGTAATTACAACTTATAAAAAAAATTCCCTGAGTAATTTGAACCAAAAACCAACTTAATTTGGGCACTAATTATGATTTCAGTGGAATAATTACATTATCACATAATACACAAAAAAAAAACTACCATATAAATTATAAGTTTCAGGTTGACGCAATATGAATATGTGTAAATGTAATAAGTAGCGAGCAGAAAATTCTTATTCACATGAAAAAGGTAAAACATACATCAAATTTGTTTGTTAGTTTGATTGTGAATGATGGAATTTAATCATAGTTAAATTTAATCTTTAATAGAAACAAAGGTGACCCTCGATTGGAAATGAAGGAGGAGACGAAAGGCAACATGGTGGTATTATTGATGCTGTCCTTGTGGTCTAGTGTTGACCCACTTGTTTCCTAGCTTGTTTGCTCTTTAGATGCTTATGGTCACCCCATCCTTTAAATAGATTTGTCGTCAAAATTTCATGCTAATTATATCGTTGGATCTTAAGCATTGTTGGGTATCGGACAGAAATGTGACTAGCACTTCTAAATTGTATCAAAGGGGAAATCACTATTAGGGCCAAAAAGAAAGGAAATCATGTAATTGATCAAGTCACTACCAATTCAATTAAGTTATGGTGAGTTTGGAACTAGCTTATTTTGTAGCGAAAATTAGAATAAATTTTCTTTCTTAATTCATTATAAATTTTTTGAAGATATAAAATTTTACAAGTAAACAATTTGATTTTAAAAGAAATGAATATTTAAAATTTTTGTCAAAAATTGTTGAATTAAAGTAACAATATAACTAAATTAATTTCACAAACAAATAAAAATAATTTAAAATTCTTTAGAATTATGGTAATTTAACAAACAAAGTCAGATGCTTTTGCATAATGATTTAAATACAATGTTTTTTTTGGTTAACTACTGTACATAATTTAACTAGCATACATTATTTAATCAATAACAAAGAATATATACATCTAAAGCCCACCCCACCAATTATACTAAATTAGACAAGATGATTTGATCGAGAAATCTCCCAACAGAAAAGTTTGTTCAGTGGAGCATTATGCAATAAACAATAACTTTTGGTTGAATATGAGGTTAAATCTGTTGTTTAAAGAAATACTTTTTTAATTAAAATGTGATCTATCAACCTGATGAGCATCATGGAAAAAGGAGTGGGGGAGGCCATCCAAGTGGGATTATTGTTGTTTGATGATGCATTTTGCACCAAAACCTATAGTTTCTATTCATATTAACTTTTTTATATTTGTCTTCAAAACCTATAGTCAATTCTTGTCAACAAGGCCTCAAGTTATATATTTTAATTTATACGGTAATAGATTTCTGAATTTCGTATTTTATCAATATTTTTTTAAATCAATTTCTAAATAAAAAGTTATCTATATCAGATCTAATGATTTTTTAAAAATTACTTTCTCATAAAATATATTTGAGCTCAATAATTCAAACAATAAATGAAAAAAAATACATTTTCTCACAATTTGAGCCAATATCTGTTAATTTTAATTTATATTTTTTCTTGAAATAGAAAAGTAATATCATGTTGGGTTGGTTCAAAATTTTTGAGAATTATGACTAGATGAGGAATCTTTCTATAAGTAATCAAGTGTTGGGGGATCAAACTATTCCATTTCTCATCCAACATGTTGAACAAAATCTCCAAGATTATAGTACATTATACATATTCTACAAGTAGTGCCATACAATTTCTAATTTTTTACAGAATATGGGATTGTTTGGTTAGCTTTAGTTCAGAAATTCTGTCACTGCATATTCATATAATATTTTTCAGAATAAATTTAAGAAACGATATTCAATAATATATTATTTTATACAAATATATAATCAATTTTAAATTATTAAAATTTTTTTAAAAATACAAAAATTAACAAAACAAGATAAAATGACCAATTTTATTGGAAATAGTAAAAATAAAAGGCTAATCAAAAAATTTAAAAAAAGTTTCTCTTTGTTAAATCTATAACAGCTTTATAATTAAAAAAATTAGACAAAAAGAAAGAAATAGGATTGGGTGAGTATGCATTTAAGTTGATTAGATATTTTGTTAGTATCCTGTTTACAAATTGTGGTTTGCGATTTTCATCCACTTTAAGAAACAGTATGTTATTTGGCCCTTTATGAGCACAAATTAAATTGGATTAGACAAGCTATTAAATTAAACATTCTCTCTATAATGATCCTTTATTCAATTCATTTGAACTTCTAAACTTCAACCATTACATGACATTTTTTATCAAATTAAACTATAATTATATACACACTTCTCCTCATGAAAGCCTACCATTAGTTTTAAGCAATAATTGATCTTACAGTATAACCTGAATTGAATTCTGATTCATCTTTAGCCAATCATGTGTATGTCCCTATTGACACCCATCTTCTCCTCCAAATCAATTATTTTATTATACAAACTATAGTTTTGGCACAAGATGGTACAACACACAAAGAAACAAGTAAAATATAAATATAACAGTAAACATCACACTCATACAGGAGGAGTAGTTGGCTGCATATAAAATCTTAAATACTGTGAAAATCACTTTTATTCAGTGCCCCTCTATCATTTTTCGATAGTGCTTGACAACGTCAATAGAACACAAAAAAATGGAAAACCCTTCTCAGTAAAAAACAATAGAAGTCAATCCATTTGGCTGAGCTCATAATTATTATTAATTTTCCCCTGAGCAAGTGATCCATCAAACATATCATCGTGAGATGACTTGAAAACCAAATTGAAATACCTCGATACCAATAAATCAAAATGAATTTTAAAATCAAAATTTGATTTTCCTCAGTTTATGCAAGATTTAAATAGAGGGTTTGCATCATTTTTGAGTGTGTGTATATATATATATATATATATATATATATATAATTGAAGAGGAAGAGATCAATGATTCAAGAAAATAATATTTAGTCAAATTTCAAGAAGCCTTGTTCCAAAACTTTTGGGGGGCCTTCAACAGATTAAAATTGACGTTGGTAATTCAAAGGCGTCATCTATTTCTAATGCAATGAGCTATATCTTTAAAATTATTGCAGAATTCTTAAATTTTTCCAACCCATAAATTAGCACGTCAGAAATAAAATAATACGCCAAGTTCTAGAAGTGTTCCACATGTCGGGCGATAAAAAAAAAAAAAAAAAAGAGTTGACGTAATCATTTATAAATCCACAATGTCCAAATACCACTAAATCTGAGCTGCCACAAGAAATATTGGATTTAACAGCAAAATATTTTCGTAAAAGTTACTGCTATATCCTTCTTGCAGCAAAAAATTAGAGTTGCCCTAAGTCTTATGCAACAACAGTCAAAAGAGAAGAGAATCATTGCTTATTAGTAGGTATAATATTTGCTGCCAAAAGACAATCCATTTCAATCATGTTATTTTGATGCTGAAGAATGATGTACAATATAGCAATAATTTTTTAAAATTATTAATGTTAAGAAAACTAAAACTAAAATCAATCATCTTGATCATATTTTATAGCACAAGAGTTTTACACTAGCTCGCATTATTTGTATATTATGGTAAACCAAATTAAAATGAGAGGATATAACAATGAATTTTTAAACTAATTTTTCTTCATAATGGTAAAAAGATATATGCCCTTAAATTTTTGTAAAAAAGCGGGATTGAATTTAAATCCTTTGCTCTGGTGATTTTACATCTTATTTAATTTCATAATAAATAATTTCAAATAAATATTCAAAGTGAAATTAAATTTAAAAATTTTAACTCTTTGAAATTATGAAAGTTAAAAAATTAAAATGAATCATCTTAGTCTCCTATCATAGCACAAGATTTTTACGCTTCATCTAGCATCTAAATGACCCAACTACTTATACTCTCATTATCACTTTGAGAAAAAAAAAATAAAAATACTAAGCTATGAACTCAATCTCTAATAGCTTTATGTGAGAGGACTTTTTAGCTTGAATTCATTGTCGGACTTTATGAAATGTTTGTTCTTTTTACTCTGAAATCTACTTTATTTATTCATGATGTTCACACCAAGCTAGATCAGAAGTCTATCAAGAAGTTCTAAATAATAAAGGATTATTAATATGAATAAAATTATAAATATAAATGAAAGATACTTTATGTAGATTATTCAAATTTAGGAATAATATAGAATTACTTTAAAAAGGTTTAAAAATTATTATTAACATGAATAAATAGTAATCACATAACATAAAATATAGTGCTTAAACATGATTTCAGACAACTATATTTTAATTAATCAAAAATCAAGTGGAATATCATAATCAATTATTTTTTAAATACCAAAACAAATTGCACTTTCTTTCTGCTAACACACAAATTTCAATCAATTAATTAAAAATTAAAATCTCCAAAAAAAAAAAAGTAAATAAACTCAAAATATATCACTAAAAGAATAAAAAAAAGACTCTATTTTTGGACAAACTAAATAGAAGTCACTATGTAAGTTTTTACTAAATCAAATCCAAAAATAATATCATATAACTTGCTTACAGATCAATTTATTTTCAAAAAAGGAAAAAAATGTCTTAGTGTTGTGAGTGAATATCTTTCATTTTTGTATTTGATCATGTTGGACGTTTGTTTTTTTTCAAATTTTAAATAGAATTTAATTGAATATCTTTCATTTCTGTATGTGATCATATCAAATTTTGTATTTTTTTTTAAATTTTATGTGATTATATATAAAGTTAAAACAACCAAACACCACTTTTACCTTCATGTTATTATCATTAAGATTATGTCTAGTTACTTTAAATTTTATATATAATTACAAAAAATAAATACATAATTTGATATGTTTGAATACAAAAAATAAAATGATATCTAATTAAATTCTATCTAAAATTTATTACAAAATTAAATATATACTTGGAATGACATTATTGTTCACATATAAAAAGATATCTAATTAAATTCTATCTAAAATTTATTAAAAAATCAAATATATACTTCAAACAACATTATCCTTGACGTGTTATTTGATTGTCTAAAAGAAAAATAAAGTAATAAACATTTGACATCTATGTTACATAGAAGTGGAAATGCGTAAACGAAAAAAATATGAAAACAATATATTTTATAAATTTATAAAAAAAATGTGAAAAATAAAAAAAATATAAAAATATTTGCAAAACATGAAATATGACCCAACAAAAATTTTTGTGCAACATAGCTTGAGATTGATACGGAGAAAGAAAGAATCTTATTTGCTATCAACGAAAGAGGGAAGTAAAGGTGGCGCCATAATTGGTGAGGCGAAGACTATGGTTCCACTATTGAGTTCGAAGATTTGGGCTTTTTCTGTCAATTTTTCATGTTCCTGAGATATGTCAGACTTTTGACCTCAGCTTTTTATGATGCTGTCACATATAAGCTTTTAATGGCAAAATTAGTTTTGCAGCAAAATTTTTGATACTAATTCCACCATTTTTTGTAAGCGGCACCATCCGAGGGTGTTCGCAAATTGACTTACTGAATCAAATACACTGGTGGTTTTTGTTGAATAACAGTTCAGTCAGGTTCACGGCTTTGCCTCTACAACCATCTAGACATAATCGAACCACTTACTTTATAATATATACATATAAAACTATATAGTTTTTGTATTTTTATGAGAATTATTATGCTTTCTAGTGTTAATAATTGAAAAGTTAAAGCGAATCAGGCTGGCCAAACCGCCTCAGAACTGACCAAAACCAAAATATACAATCTGGATGGTCTAGTCACCTTTAGCTGTTAGGTTTAGCTTGAAAAGTTTTCAAATCGACAAACTTATCCCAACCTGCCCAAACCGATCCCCGTGCATCCAGAGCACCATCTCCTCGCACATACAACCAAACCCCCATGAAGCTTAAAATGTTTTGTCAGAAAATCTTTCCTCCTCTTCAAGGTCCATTCCAGATGCAACCTTTAAGACCCGGGAAATGCTGGTTTATTGTTTACTGCCAATGAGGCCTTCTCTTCGAAATTACAAAAAAAAAAAAAAAAAAAAAAAGAAACAATCATCATCTCCAGCATGATTGCTATCCAACCATATTGCAAACAGAAAGTCAATCTAACCAAGCATCCAATGGTGTAAAAGGGAGCACTCCGTAGTGCAACAAAAGAAATAATAGTGGGTACACAGTTGTCTTGGAGAACTGAGTAATGTCTTGGCAGAAGCAAACTCTGTGTGACAGAAATGCCCTACCAACAACGTCACGACCATTCTAGTTATGCTCAAGACAGCGCCCCTCAGAATATACCACATGTCATCTACAAGAGTTATTGACAAAGAAGATGATAAAAATTATCTACGTGAAAATCTGAGTGTAAAACAAATGGTCTACCTCAATCAAGTACATGCATAACGTAGGTAGAATCGTAGATACTTCCCTCGCTGTCCTTATGCCTCCTTAAAAATGTTGTCAACAGCACTTTCAGTATCAAACAATTATCTATTAGCTAGCAAGGCAGAAACAAACTAATTATCCAGCTGTTCAATACATGGCATATCTGAAAAATCTTCAGTTGGACTTGACATTGGATGCCCTTAAAAGAAGCTTTTAACAAGGACATACTTGTCCTCCAAAAGAAGTTAAATGATCCTTGTCGTTTGAGCCATCATTTGCTTACTGACGCCTGGATTTCTGCTGCGGACGATATCCACCACCCATTCCTGGTGGGTCCTTCCTCCGCATCAGATGGGGCTGGGCAGCAACACCCCGTGGCATCGGTAAGCCAGCTGGATTCATTCCACTATCCATGCCTGCCTGAGATGTAATATTATACGCAGCCATGGCCTGAGGTTGCAATCTCTGCATGGCCATATGCATTGGTCGAGCAGATCTATTTGCCACTCCATGAGTCCCTGCCATGCCCCCGGAAGCTGCATTTCCAGATGATACTGGCTGCGGAGGCTGAAGACTAGTTGTTCCTTCAAAATCTGTATTTGTGTCTACTGGACGAATTGGATAATTGATCACTTTCTCTCCAGGTTGAGAAGGAACCAAGGCATTGCGCCCAGGTAGAGGTTCAATTCGAAAATATTCATGCTCCAGAGCTTGCGCAGCTGTTATCCGCTTTCGAGGATCATATTCAAGCATCTTAGATAGGAGATCATATGGAGCACTTTTTGGAGAGAGATGCACAACATTATGTAGTCCTGCATTGTCATACTTGTGCCCTTGAATATGCTGCAAATCCAATTGCCAATGTGGAAGATTTGCCAGTGTTGGCCACTTCTCAAGTGTAGGATGGCCCAAGACCTTAAATATCTTATCAAGTTGATCAAGCTGGAAGGGATTTGGTGTAGATTTGGCTTCTGCCCCCTGGAAAAGTGGCTTCAAAGTCAATAGTTCAGCAAAAATGCATCCCACAGCCCACATATCAACAGCACTCGTGTAGTGCTTTGCTCCAAGAAGCAATTCAGGTGCACGATACCAAATGGTTACTACAACACCGTTATCAGATAATGGCTTCAAGGGAGCTTGATATATTCTTGCAAGTCCAAAATCAGCAATTTTGACAACCCCATGTTCATCTCCCTCACCCATAACCAAGATGTTTGATGGCTTTAGATCTCGATGTATGATCCAATTACTGTGAAGATAGTTGAGTCCATTGAGCAGTTGCCACAATAATGATTTCACTGTATACTGATTAATACCATGGGAACCCTTATCTCTGTGATGCCTAATGATTTCATAAAGATCATGTTCAGCATAATCAAAAGCTAGATAAAGTGACATATCAGCATGATTAATGTGTACATTGACAAGCTTCACGACGTTTTCATGTGAAATTTCCCGAAGCAACATGATTTCACGGATGGCAGTAGGGGAAACACCATCCCCATCCTTGGACTGCTTAAATTTCTTGATGGCAATGGATTTTCCACGGTTGGCAGGAGACTTGGTTTTTGCCAGGAATACAAGGCCATAAGTGCCTTCACCAATCTTGCCAATCAGATTATATTGCTGCAGCCACTCTGGCTTCTCATTGTTGTTGGTGTTAGTGATGCTTCTATTCGAAGAGGTGGTGTTGCCATCTCCCATGGTTTCTGCATACCAGCTGTGGCTGTAGGTGACTTACGACAAGGGATGCCTCATGTGCACTGAGATTGACAAGAAAACGATCCACCAGCTACAGCTGTTTAAATAGTTGTATCACCCTGACGTTTATAAGCAAGGGAAAAATTTTTGTTGGTGAAATCATCATGAACATAAGATGCTTGGCATACAACAACACAAGGGGTTACAAGTTTTCCAAAGGCCAGATTTTCATCACTTCATCGGAACCCAAAATAATCCTAACTAAACTAACTTAAAAATATTGCACAACAGGATTGGAAAATTGTGTTCATATCATAACCTATACAATCATGTTGCATTCTTCAGGGAAAATGTTGATCCACATGAAGTGTTGCTGAAAAAGATCATGAGAAATGCCCATTTACGTAGACATGAGAAAAAGGTCCGCTGATTTCTTGACAGAAGAATAATAAATCATTAGACTAAGTCATCCCTTCTCATTTTATGCCACCTAAATACAAAACAATTACATAACCATTTATTGCATTTTCCAACTCAAAAGGTTGAAGGCAGCCTTATTTGCTTGTCAAGCATTGAGAAGCTTATGATTGAGGTAAACATGGTGACTGTTAGGTGATATGGAGGAGGATTATTACTAATAAAGATTTTAAAGCAATAGATGGCAGGCATCTCAAGTAATAGTTCAGGGCTGTAAATTGTGAAACATTAAGCCCATCTAAGAATTATTCAATGCTCAATTTTCTTTCATCAAGTCAAGATCTAGCCAAGTTTAAAATCGCTGTATTGATGCTTCATTTTAACCTGACCTGGCTCCCTCTCACATTAATGATCTTTTCAAGCATCCAACTTCAACAAACAGATTTTTTTAATATATCAATTAATAAGTTTTCTCTTAAAATTTTACTTTCCAAGCCTAATCTCACCATATGATTGTTTGATTTTTGTATTCAAGCAGCAATCTTCTTAACTAGCCAAAACCTGACCTGAAGTCTTGACAATCATCATCATTTAGTTTCTTTCATATTTAAAGAAATGGCACCACATAGAGCTTCATTATATGGACAATGATCATAGCTTCATTATATGGACAACGATATCGGGGAAAGGCAAGACTAGTGCCAAAATATTCCATGGTAGAGGATCATAAAAATAGCTTAGTTGCACTAAGAACGTAAAGAGAAGACTCCTAAAGCGAAGAACTTTATCGAATAGAAGAACCATTTTCTTCTCTAACCCAAAAAAAAAAAAATATATTCTATTCCTCATTGTGAAGAACGGTAACATACCCTGTTAAGCATGTTCCATCTCAAATAAATATTTTATAACTTCACATCCAAAAGGACAAATGTTTACTGTGTGTTCAACCTATAAAGATTGACTTCAAATAAAAGCAGCAATCTTTAACTATGTACAAACTCAAGAAACAAAAAAGATGACTTTTGTTTTCCATCTCTATTTCCTCCTTCACTGTCAATACTTACATGATAGCATGTCTAAAAACAATACTAATAAAAGAAAAGCATAACCAAGTCAATTTACCTATAGCAAGCGACGAAGATTGGTGGAGGAATGACCAGTTCAACGGCGACCAACGAAAGATTCAGAGACCAAAATTAGGGTTTGCATCTGAAGGATGAGAAAAGAGAGAAGAGCGGTAAAGGAAGGAGTTCGGTGTCCAGAGGTTCAAGATCAAGACTGGAATGGAATTGTGGAGAGCTAGATGAGGTATTGTGCAAAACAGCAAACGATCAGAATAATATACAACCACTAAACGACATTGATCAGCAACGTTCACAGACGTCCTATTGTTTCAAAACTCATATTTATTTAAAAAATATTTAATTTCAAATTTATTTCATAAAAAGTTAAGTAATAGTATTAATTTTAATTCTTTTAAAAAAATTTGAAAAATAAAATTTATATTTCTTAATTTTAAATTTTTTAAAAAATATTTTTTAATAAATATAAAAATCATAAAATAATATTTTTAGAAGTATTTCTAATATTTATTTTTTAAAATAAAATAAAAGAGCAATACTAAACCACTTCTAAGTTTTTTTTATTTTTTAAACACTTCAAATTATTTTTAAATTTCATATATTTAGACTCTTACATATCATTTAAAACAAAATTTAATAATCTCAAAATGATATATAAAAATCTAAATATATCAAAAATTCAAATGAAACATAATTATACGCATCAAATAAATAAAAAGATCTACTATGTGACTTCATAAAGTAAGTTTAAAAATTAAATAATTTTTAAAAAAATAAAATGACTTTAATGAAATAAGTAAAAAAAAAAAAAGAAGAATATCTGACTTAAATTAACTCTATATTTTATGTATAGATAACAAATATAAAATCAGTTTATCATTTTATAAACAAGATAAACTCAAAAATTAAACGGACAATCATCTAACAAAAATGTAATATATA
>CATIWR010036119.1:0-74959 GCA_949677035.1 Omphalea diandra
TTTTTTAATACAGTAAACAAAAAGGAAATAAACACCCCCCCCCCCCCCCCCAAAAAAAAAAAGTGAAAGAACGTTGTAATTCTAGACTGATTGTATTGTATGCATCAATATTCCAACTCTTGCAGGATTCAGACATGGCATAAAGCCCCTGCTCTATATGTCATATAGAAATCCACACCTTTCCCCATTAATTTGCAAGAGCAAAGCAGTAACAGGCCACATTGCATACATTCACCAACATCATTGTGTCACATACCAGCCTTACACAAGAACTGCTGTAGAAATGGCAAGATTAAAAAAGGCAAGGACACGCAATACAATCATCTAATTTAGATATATTTGATTATAAGATCCCTCAATTCAACATCAAGCCACACACCTCCATTTGTGACATATGTTTAGAAAATATAATACATGATGACAATTACCAATTTTAAGAGGATTTTAAAAAAAAAAAAAAAAATGAAGGAACAAATAGGAAGCCAATCAAGTGTAATAAATTAACAGTCAAATAAATGAAACTCGACTACAGTGCAGCTAGATGGAATGGGTCTATTTGAGTGAATCTGAAAAAGGAAGACAAGTAAACCAGTGTTTGAGCAAAAAAAGTTACCTCATATGTAGCACTTATCTCTTTGAACTTCTCTTCTGCCCCAGGGCCTTGTTGAGGTCTGAATGATACTGTTCCAAAACAGGGAGATTTCCACAATCAAAATATGTACAAATGCATGTTTATTGCAGAAACAGGCAGTTGACCGAAGTTGAACAGATTAGGGTGACTGTATTTCATTAAAATCATTCATCATGCAGTTAAATCTTGCAAAATGATTAGCATCAGAACCAACTTAAGCAAAATGACTGAATTTCAGTTTGGCTCATAAAAGATTTACAGTCCAACAAAATGGCAATAATGAATTCCTATTATATTATGGAGATTATTGCCAAAAAAAAAAAAAAAAAGCTATAAGCAAGAGTTATCTCACAAACACCTGAAAGAACTCCTTATTTTGGCGGCCAACAACTAAACCTAAAAAAATTAGGCCCTGATTACCTAAATTTAATGCAACCAACAAAGCAGAATCCAAGAACGTTTTGATTTAGGCCTCCAATAACCAAACTACAGAATTCCTAAGAAACCAAGCAATTCAAAAACTAAAATATCTTTTTTAAAAATAGCAGCAACTTGAATAAACAAAAACGAACCTTACGGGCAAGCTTCCTGTAAGAGGTCTTGATTTCCTGCAATGTTGCATTCCTATTAACATTCAAAGTTGAATAGTAATCAGTTCCAGCAGCAGCCCTGATGCAACGACCACGTTTGCAATTTGTGAAACAGAAACTTGGGTCCGGCCATTGAACTTTTGAACCAAAGAAATTCGAACCAGTGGAATTAAACGGAAGAGAACGTCTAACCCTGGGAAACGAAGTGCAGAATCCGAAACCAAATGAAGTGTTTGGTTTAATTGCAAGTGGGGAGAGGTTGGGTATGGGTTTTAGATTGGCATGAAAGGGGATTTCAGTTACGGGCATTGTAAGGGAGAGAAGGGAAAATTAGTGGAAGTTAGTACATATCCCAAGAGGTGATACTGATGATATTTCGGCGCTGGCTGAGGCATGGGTTTTCGGGCATTTGACCGTGTAGAATGGAGTTATAGGGGTCGGGAAGACCGTCATATGCATGCGCATAATTTTTTTAAAAAAAAATTTATTTGCAGTAACACAACTAAGTTCATGGTAAATTATTTAAATAATTTATATAATCTTATTTTAAATAAAAATTAATAAAATGTTATTTAATTTAAAAGAAATTATATGATAAATTATGAATAATTAATTCATAATTTGATATGATGAACTGAATTTATATTATAATTTTTCTGACGTGATGAATGGAATCATATTAAAATTTTTTCCTAACTCAAATGCTATATTTGTCTTTCATCCATCTTTATATGGCTCATACCTAATGACCATGTTTCGAACAATCCGTTCTAGAACTGAATAGCATGCTACTAATATATATATATATGTATATAACCAAATAACCTCTTTATTCTAGCTGCAATGTAACCACTCTTATTAGCTTTACAACCTGCTAGCAACTTTAACCCGACTATTTGTAGAAGAGATGATCAATGGTTTCTGTATCTTCTTCACAAAGAACACAGTAGTCAGAATTTTGAATCACCCCATTTCATTAGCTTATTCTTAGATAATGTTTGGTAAGATGTAACGAGATATAATGAAATGTAATCAAATACAAACTCAATAAACTATTAACTAAAATTTCTTTTGATTACATTATTACATCTCATTGCATTCTACCAAACATCATTTTAGTTAATAATTTCGGCGAATGACTAGCCATGTAATGAAGCTATGCATAGGGATTAGAGGGGGCTTTCCACAGTCATCCAGTCCAAAAAACTTTAGGGTCTCCGGATTCAAAGCATGCGAAGCAAAATGAATAGAGAAGTTACTGAACTATCACCCTTCCATTTGATATGATCTTCTTTCTCATTCTATAACTGAAAAGCCTGTTTTAAGAAGTCCCAAGCCTGAAGAGCAATACCATCCATAGGGTCAGAAAAATCCTAAGAAATATGTTTCCATAGTTCAGCAACCTTAGCATCTGCAGGGATATCAGAATCATGAATACTAATGCCAGGAAAAGTTTCAAGCACTGATGGCCCGTTAATCCAAGGATTAGTCCAGAAGAAGGTACTTCTGCCATTTCCAAATCTATACTCAATGAGATTTAGAAATTCCTTTCCAAGTTTGATCAGATTCTTCCAACTCCATGAAGCATTATAAATCTTTGTTATACCCTAGTAGCTCAGTTTCTTGAGCTTATTTATTCCTAGTAACTCAAACAGTCTACATATTAAATTTATCAAGAATCTAAATATGCCATAGATCTGAATTCAGTTCAAGTTTCAGGATTCTGATCTTTAGATATAATTGTGAGGGTTAATACACACACACACACACTTGTATATATGTATATGGCTCTAAGTTGACTCAAAAGCTTCCCATTAACAAA
This sequence comes from Omphalea diandra, assembly GCA_949677035.1. Lineage (NCBI taxonomy): Eukaryota > Viridiplantae > Streptophyta > Magnoliopsida > Malpighiales > Euphorbiaceae > Omphalea > Omphalea diandra. Next base: position 3,044 of record CATIWR010036119.1, read on the forward strand.
AAAATTCTTGAATAGTTATAGTCACCTCCTGACCTACAAGCTCTCCATTTCTTCTGAAAAGAAAAATGCCTCCCCTAATACCCAACATGCCTTCTTTAACCCCAACTGTTATGACTGGACTACTTAAATCCTCTCTCGCTGCTTGACTCAGAACAGGTCCTACTAGTAATACAGTAGGATCACAATATTCTCTGTGTTAGTGAAGTTCCTAACAAGTTTTGATAGAAACCCACCATTGCTTCTTTGATAGTAGCAAACTCAATAGTATACTGGCCATCACTACTTCCAGTTTGAGAATTTTGTTCTTTGCATTCCTCTGCCTAACAGTATTATGAAAAAACTTTGTGATATTGTCCACCAACTCAATCCACAAGATTCTTGACTTCTGTCTTAGAATAGCTTACTGTTGCGCGAATAATGTGCTAGTTTATCCTTTATGATAAGATATCATGATATCTCGACTCTATAGATTGTAAAGTGATTATTTAGGTCATTTGCACAATCATTTCATAAGCCCTCCATAATGAAATTTTCATTATGAGTCAACTCAGTATATTTATTCCTAGTGACAAGCATCCATATGTTTGTTCAAGTGTCTTAAACATTTTAGTTTACGAAATCAAATAAAAGATACAATATGTGCTAGTTTTTATTTACTATTTTATTAGTTCTTCGATTAAAAATTATACATTTATGAAATCGGTGTCCGGACATTTATCTTTTTATGAATACTTTATATTTATTCAATATGCTTTGCTTATAATAAGATTACGTAAAAATATAGTTTTAGTGATAGATGAAATATCATTATTAGATAATTATATGAATATAATAGCGTAATCACAACTAATCTCTTTGGCTTTTAGAGCCTACATTTAGGATACTAGTTGAACATAGAAGAAGATAGAGGCTATTCTAAAATTTTAATTGTCCAGTTATCTTGGGTTTTATTGCCCAAAAGAATTATTGCCTAAAAACTTTTCTATTCTGTTATCATTATTTATTTCAGTAAAATAAATAAACGTACATACAAGCCCTCACTTGCATTTCCTGTTATACGTGAAATAAATAATGATAACATAATAGAAAAATAATGATAATGATACAAAATTCAACAGAATAGAAAAGTTTTAAACATATAAATAAACCTACATAAAAGCCCTCAATTGCATCTGCTGTTATACATTAGAGTCAAACTTGTCTGAACTACTTCATCATTAATCATAATGACAATGCCCCAGTTCAAAGGTATTGATAGAATCTTTTTCAAGTCTCTTCATTTGAATCAGACTCAATGAAGCCTGTCCATGGTAGGCTAGTCATAACAAAGCAGCAAGTATTGCAACATGATACTCATCAATCGATAGAAGTGTATCCTTCTCAGGATGTTCAAAGAAAAGATGCTAAGTACTGCTGGCAGTGGACATAGGCCTCTAAATTCACCTTTTCTCAGTCCTGTTTGATGTTTTGAGTAGGTGTAGGACGCCTTTGAGCAAGAAACCGCTTTGTGCTTTCTAGTACACTGAAGAAGATTGAACCTCCAATTCCTATCCATAGAACTCTTGGTTCTATGCCCTGGAATCTCAGAGAAGAATCCCAAACAAGAAAAAGAAATTAAGTTTCTCTCAATATGCCAAATTTTTCTATTTTAGTTTGACAAGAAATCACCATTATGTAACTAGAAAAGTCTCATAATTACATACTTTACACTACCTCTTATTATTTCTCATTTTTTCGGTTACTGAGTCCGTATTAGTCTAAGCATAAAATAAATACATATATGCATATTAGCATAATCTGCTTGCAAACATAACTAATGCCATCTATGATTTCAAACGGCTGGAATGGTGCAAAAATAACAAAGGTCACCAACTTACCCATCTGTTCACAACTATCTGAAATAAAATTTAAAAATCTCATGCTTGTGGTCAAGAAGGCATACATGACCTCAAGATTTTATTTTATTTTTGGTCTTTGCACTAGAATGGAAATGGACTGTCAAGGTCATTTATTTTCAATTCTCAAATAAAAACATTGAGGATTCTATAATATACAGAATATTACTTGGACATTCAACTTTTACAGTGAAAAAGGAAATACAGATTATATGCACCTTCAGAAGAGCAGTGGGTCCTTCTTCTCTGACAACAGTTTGAACACAGTCAAAGATCCCTTTGTACTGGTTAGCTGAACCCTGCAAGAATAATAATATAACAAAGAAGTTAATAAATTGATTCCATCCAGGATATAAAGAACACAGGATGAGACATTGGGCATACCTGAACCATTAACCTTGTCTTGATCACATCAAGTGGTGTAGTTATAGCTCCAGTTAGTGCACCTACAAAAGATAATATCCAACATGTATAGGATTGTTAAAATTTTCTATGCAATAAAATGCTGCGGAGAATGAGGCATGTTTTGAGAGTAGATCAAAGAGGGGGAATAGGGACAGTCAGATCTACAAAAAATGGGATACATCTTGGAAATCTGTTCATGACAGCAAAAGGGACACTAAACTAGTAAAAATCATTCTCCACGTCTTCGCTTGCAGAGTTGTTTGCTCAAGTTCATGTGAGGCAGGAACTGTATCACGTGTGCATCTGTCACATTATGCATGTAAATCTAGGACAATATATTACCTATTTCTCACTAAACTCCTAGTTTTTGCCCTATGTACTAAAAAATTACATAACTAAATAGAATAAGTTTCCTTGACCAACTTTTAAATGTATGAATAAAGTTCAGTGGGGGAGGATGGATAAGCAACAAACTAAACTACAGGTAGAAGACATGTTACCAAATATCTGGACAATAAAAGCAACCGAACAAGTTCATGACATGACCAGCTACAGTTTTACACATAACCTTAGGTAAGATGTAAATATTACCAGCAAAAGCACCAATAATAGCATTTTCTGGATCATTCAATTCTCTCCGAGCCTGTCAAAAGAAATAAAAAAAATGTTATATACTGATAAGAATATGCTTGCATTTTTTGTTTCACTCCACTTGGTAGTTGGAACTTTATAGTGTCAGTCTGCCCTCATCTAAGAAACAATGTTGGTTACTCAATAACTAACAATGCATGACTAAATATTTCCTTCAGCCACCTAATAGTTGTTTTTGAAAACATCTTTACTTACAAAAGCATAAAAATAAATGAGCAAAGCAATTGTTATACTTTCCTAACTCATTGAATTTTTAGTCTTCGGAGAGTAAGGCTAAAAATATTATAATTTGTACCAATCAGGAGTAAAATTCAATGAGATAAAAGAAAATAGGTAATGGATTTATTCAATCAATAGCATGGCTTTCATTCTCATGTAAGGTCAGCAATGAGTAAAATTTCCATTTAATGACTAATTTTGTATTGACATAGTTTCAAATACAAGTATTTGGGCTTAGAACATAAGGTAACAAAGAACATCAACAATAATGCTTCTTTATACAATGGCTCATGCCTATTTAAATGTTTCAACAACCTTGATGCCAATAGACAAAGAAAAAGAAAGCGAAAAATATCAAACTGTAGACACTAAATTTGCTCAGTTACAAGATTTTATTTAACCTGATGATGTAACTGTTAAAATTTGTCTCTTTGGATAAAGAGTTGGAATTAACAATTTCAAATATACGAGTAAAAAAAAAAAAAAAAAAAGACGGAGTTAGAAATTATTTTGGCCTGATAGCATGAAATACCAAGCCAAAAAAACCAAGAGAATGGTGGCCCACCCCAATTCCTGAGTTAAGTTAATGGGTCACTACAATATTATTTAAAAAAAAAAAAGGAAAAGGGGCACAGAGGTAAGTTGGCAAACTGCCAAATTGCTAATCACACAAGTCACGGTCCACTTGTAGTCGAGCTTGTTGAACAAGATGCAGAGTGGCTTATAGGGTAGGACGGAATTTCACAGTATAAATAGATGGCCAAGGCTCAGTTATGAGGTTGGCAAAAATCAAGAAAACTGAGTGAAAATAGAGAAAGAATTAAGTACACAAGGGGTGAGAGTAAACTGCAAGAACTGAAAGAGATACCACAGACTGTGAAACTACTTGCAATATTTGGGTTCTATTCTCATTCTTCATCTTTGAGACACATAAAGGGCAAAGTAATCTGAGGGTAAAGAAGTTTCAAATGTTGGAGAGATTTTATTCCATTTACTTTTTAGTTTATTTTATTTTATCTAAATAAAAGAATCATATCTTCAGTTTTTTTTTTTTTGGTTCCCAGTGAGAGGTGCGCACCTTGCCTAGCAAAGGCACGCATCCTGGTGACCAAGGTTATTTTATTTACTTTCTACCAAAATCTTTCCTGGAAATTTTTTTCATGGTCTGTCATTTATATTTGGTATTTCATCTAGAGTAAATTATATTCTGTGATAAGTATATTTCAAAAAAATTCAGTCATGATATGCTGGGATTAAAATGCAATATTAAACATTGATTACCATACTTAAATTTTTTGTTGTATCATTACTTTGGTATGAGAAGCTATGTTCATTAAATACTAAGTTATCCACTACTGATACAATTAAATAAATTATTTTATGAGTTGCTCCTCTTTAATATGTGTTCTTTATGTAATGTTTATTTATTTTTGCTAATATTTATTTGTTTTATTTTGCAGATTCAGTGTTATCCTTTATTATTAGCACTATATATTTTTTTGTTTTATTTTGCAGTGTCAGTGTTATCCTTTATTATTAGCACTATTGCACTAACGCTTTGTTTTGTAGGGATTAATTTCACTCTTTATTTTTATATTTCTTTTGTATTTGTCAAACCCCCTCCCAAATCGGCCTATAACTAATTTATTTAATTTTCCTTTTTCTGTATTATTTATTCATGTGGTTGATGATATTTAAATTATTAATAATTGGCACAGGTAAAAATTCAAACGAATTAAGTAATAATTAATACACACAATTTATAAAAATTATAGATGATTGAGTAGAGGCTAGACCAATGTCTAGACAGCTTGAGGTGCCTAACACCTTTCTCAAGCCATACTGAACTTCCGAACACAACTCTAAAAGAGTGATGAGTTGAGAATTCTATATAGGATTTTGTCCGTTATCCGATTAATCCCTGCCACACTAGTGGCGACTTTGATCTTCTCCGGACTTCACTAATATATTGTCCCGTACATCCCCAGTCCGCCAATATCCGTTATATAGTGATATAACTGCAAGATCCTCATCTATTGAGGTATTTCACTGTATTATCCAACAACAATTTTTGAGTGCAGAAGTATGCCTGTTCACACAAACCCTTTATTCATAGCTTTTGAATAAGAGATATCCATCTGTTTTGCTGCAAGAGCCTAATGAGAGCGTACATATACAAAATCAAGTGACAAGACCACATTTTGTGTTCTATATTAGAGAATTTCAGGATGATGCGGATATGAAATTCAAGAAGATTCAAATTTAATCATTCGACCTTCGGATTATGGTTCAGATTTAATCAGGGGTTTATTAGAGGAATTATAGAGTATTTCCGAGTCTTATTATAGTTATACTAATATGTTTATTTAATTAAATTAGCTGCCAGTTCAGTATTTTGGATATCAGGGGCAATTTTGTAATTTCCAGCTATGTTAGAAAGTAGTGCAAATTTCTTTAAGAAACTTTAAATTTATTATAGTCTCTTAAATAGATTCCTAGTTGATTCAGGTTAACTTTATTTCCTTCTTAGTTTTCTTAAGGAATCCAAATCCTTATAGGACTGAGAAGTTCTAAAGTCCTTTGGCTTAAATGTTTAGGATTAGTTGTTAGTGTGTATACACCTATGACTGTAACGGTTTTGATTCAGTTTTTTTATTTCAATTAGCAAAAGAACAGCAGCATTTATGCTACTTTCTTTGAGTTGTGTGATGCAATTCAATCATCGATGTGTGTTTTAGTTTAGATGTGAAGCCTAGTCAAGCCCTTTATTTTACTATTCACAGCCCTTCTCACCATTAACAGCCCCAAAACCTTCCCATCCTTGCCTAATTTCAATTCTTAACCCTAATCCTTTAAAGCCTAGATGTTTCACCTAAATGCCAACCCATTGTAGCTTTTATTTAAAGCGTAAATTCAATCTATATAACCTGCCACTAATCTGTCCTGCATCACAGGAAATATCTCTTTCCCAAATTTGTGTAGTTTACAAATGGTCATGAAAATAATTCACAATCAAAATTCTGTTTTCCAGATGATGATCTTTGAATCAGGAACCTCAGCAAATGCAACTCAGCATTGTTTAAAAAGCAAAGAGAAATCAAGTGAAAAGCATGATAGAAAAATAAAGGAATCATAAACACTCAAGAAACAAGGTTACACAGCATAGTTTTAAATGTTATTTTATGCATGATAAGGAGAATACCGCCACTTTATAACCTAGCCGAAGTTGTTCATAAATACAAAACTGAATTGCATCAAATGGCAAGTCACGCAATAAAAATGATCCATATCCCTGCAATAATAATCAAAACATCAAGTTAGAAAAGTACAAAAATAAATTATGAAGTGCAATGAACGATGACATACTTGTTATGAATTAACAGCCATAAAAAATTATGCAAATAAAAAGCAAGAAACCTTCTAGTCTCAAAAAGAACTTTTCAATCTTTCCATGGCATGAATAAAGTAAGAAATACAAATTTGCTAAGCAGCAACCTAAGATCTCAGATTCCAACCAAATATGGATCGGTTTAAATTGGAAGACATTGCATACCGCATAGAGCCCCTTAAACCCTTCCTTAGAGATAATGAGGCGGACAGCATCAGGGGCTGAGGTAAACTGGCCCGTTTGCATCCTTTGCTTAATGACCTGAGATTGTTAAACAAAAGCCAGTAACATTAGATGATGGCTCACAAAGTATTTCTTGATATAAAAATGCATACGTAACAAATGTACCTCAGTTGGAACACGAATGAGAGAAGCAGCAACCCCTCCAATGGCACCTGCAGTCTGCATAAAAGTGAAAATCTTCTATTATAATGTAAAAATATGACGCTCATGAATAGAAAACACTACCAATCCTAGGTCAAGCAACTAAATTCAGAAAGATCATCATATGGAAGCATTTAAGTTGATTAAGGGAAGGACCACCCCCTAGGCAATTGATAGAAATAGGATAGAAGATTCAATTCAAGGAGAAGCAAATAAAATGAGACATCATGAGCTTCTATTGACTCAAGAGAAGTGTAGAGAAACCAAAAGAGTTATACACTATTATGCATTTGGAGCTACAAACTGCTGAATAAATTAACACTTCCCCAAAAGGATATCTTTTATTTGTGACAGCATTTTAAACAAAGATTCACAAATAGGAATTTCTATTCCATCCAACCAAACAATCAGACACCCAAGCCAAAATATTAGTAATATCGCATAAGAAATTGAAAAGAAAAGGAGACCTTACTAGATGAGCTACAGCACTAAGATTTTCAGGAAAGACCCTCAAGAGTTTCTGCTTAGTAGGTTCATATACTCCAACAAATAATGCAGAAGCCCTGTGCAAGACAAATCTTTCCCGGTCAATTAATAAATCAAGGAGTAATAACAGATGCATTGCAAAAAGCACCACATGGAAACAAGATTTTTTAACATTAGATAAAGTCATGTAACTTTACCCAGAAAGATTTTCTTAATCATTGACAGAACAACAATGCTGAACTGCCTCCTATGGAGTTATTTATTTCTTCCACTTCTTGTCCACAATTGATTAGAAGAGAGGAAATGAAAGTGGATTTATCAAAAGTTAACAGGAGAAAAATCTATAGCATTCAAAACTACTTGATTTGCAAAAGAAGCCTATGGATGATGTAGGAGACTTTAACCTATTTATTAAGTCTTAATTGGAACTAGCAAGCCAATAGCAAAATCCAGGGAGTGAATTCTGAAGAAAACTAATTGCAATTATGTTTTCTCCTAATGTTCTTTAGAATGCAGCAAGAAGAAGCCAACAAGGAGGCAACTGCTAATGTTGCCTTGCCTTCTGTTAAGTGCTTGAGATAACAAACTACTGGATATGCATAACGACACTGTAAAGGATTATTATTAAGCATTTAAAGTTTCAATACCACTAAAATAATTAAACTGTGGACAACCTACAAACATGTGAAGATTTCACAAGAAGCAAGATACTTACGGTAGGACACCGGCAAGATTTCCAGCCAATCCAGAGTAAAGACCTTTCAAAACTATTTGCCCACCACCACGAGCTGCCTATAAAATAAGTTCAATTATAAATTTTAGCATCCTATTGCTGTAGCATACTCTGATAATAAATTATTATGGAACACAATCAAGTGTATATGCATTTACAGTAACAAAGTTCAATAACTTCTGCATCATACACATTGTAAAACAAGTAGATCAATCCTTTGAAGAAACAACTAAAAAGCAAGGAGGAGGAAATGAACAATGTCAATTAAGAAGTGTTATAAAACATCTCAATTTCTACTGAGAAGGGAAATAAAAATATGCAGTTATGAGCAGAAGAGCAGAATTCTCATCACATATCATCAATCATATTTATTCATAGTATAAGAAGCAATAAAAGGGTGATTGCCCACATGTATATGAAATGAATATACCTAGCAAGATATGACAGCAATTCCTTAATCAAGAAGGAGAAACATAAAATCAAAACCGGTAGGACAGATCTTAAGTTAATTCAAAACTTCAGCAATGAAGCAACAAGTATTTAACCTGCCTGCAGCCTTGTCTTTATCGTATCGATTGGATATAATGCTGTTTCAACAACAACACCAGCTGTACCTCCTGCTATAACTCCCTCTGCAAAAATTCCTCAACCCAGTTATAAATATTTCACACAATAAATGCAACATGTAGCTGTCTTCCAAAATCAAACACAGAGACACCAAAAAAAAAATGGAGCAGAAATTACTGTCATTTTTAAGTAACAAAAACAAAGAGAATCTATAGATTAAAGTGGGTCGAGGAAAAAAAAACCCTTTTAAAATTTTGGTCATAGGAACCTAACAGTGGCATCCAATGAGGAAAAAAATAAAAAAAGTAATAAAAATAAAATTTGATGAAGAATACCAAATAAAATTCGCAGAAAATCAAATGGTTTATGTTCTTGTTGGCTCATTGATGCAAAAGAAGCTTTTCTTGTTTCCAGCTGAGTAGAGCTCTGCATCTTCCTAATGGCTGACTCTGCAAAACTCGAAAGAGTAGTATGAAAACAGTAACAGCATAGACCGAGATAGGAAATTTAGCAAAAGGAAAAGAAAATAACAACAACAACAACAATACTAATAATAAATAAAATTCATTCCAATGACGTCTGCATTTATTCTGTAAAAAATAAAACAATAATCGAAGAAAAAATTTGAAACCAAACAGAAAAAACAATCCGATAATTAGAAAGAACAAATGGGATTACCAGAAGGTAGCTTAGAAGAAGCTTTTGTATCGATAGCCAACGGTAGAGGACCCATTAATCAATTACTGCAAATTATGAACCGGAAAATGAAAATGCATGTAGGTGATAGACAGACAGAGGATAGGAGTGACCTGTGAAGAGGGCGGCAGAGCACCTCAGCTCTAGCTTAGTATGATGAATTTTTTTTTTTTTAGCTTAATAATATTTAATATTCAAGTTTTTTCAAACTTGCACATTTCTTTCATTTTCATTTATAATTAAATTTATAAATAAAGAATATGCATAATTTAATAACGTGATTATTATATGTATTATTTTATAATCTCATTACTTACAATTAAATGAATTTTATCAAAATTGTGATCAAATTAATTTTTTTAAAAAATAAGACTAATAATACGTAAATTTTTTAGATTTTAGATATTTATGGTATTGCAATTTATAAAAAAAATATTTTAATACATTTTTGAAAGTCATATTAATAAGTGAAAAATATTTTTAATTTTTATGATATGTAAAAGAAAATTAAAAATAAAAAATAAAAATAAAAGTATAAATATTTGGATAAAATATCTATTTTAAAAAATTAAAATAAAACTATGAAAATACTAAAAGTTTAAATATTTCGTGCTTTTAAATTGATTTTAATCTAAGGCACCAATTACTATGGCGCATGTAGATAAAGAAAGAAACAAGTTTTTTAATTCATTAATAAGAATAATTACAATAATTTATAATAAATTAATTTCATATTTTAATTTAAATATATAATATAACATATCATTTTCAGAGTTATTATGATTTAAATTTAAAATAACTATAATTATCTTAAATATTTTATTTTATCACACTTAATTTTTTTTTAGAACATACTACACTTATTGTTCAAATATATTAATTCTAAAAAAAGTTAAATTATCTATAGACATTTTTTTAATTAAACAGCAATTCAATAATTTAATTTATATTTTCTTACCATAAAAATTATGATATTCCCCTTTGGTTTTCATTTTCCTATGGTGCTAACTTTCTCTATTACTCAATGGTTTCACAACCTCAGTAACTCAAATTTATCTTGTGAACACTTTAAATGGGTATTGGAGTGGTTTGCATTACTTTATATTAGATGGAAATTATCTAAACATTCATGAAGCTCATTCAAAACAAAGTTTACATATATTTATTATGTCTGGGCTAAAGCATCATTTCTTACCTGAATTTTCAGCAAAAAGTCCACCACAAATTTAAGTTAAATGAAAAATTAAATTATTAATTTATTATGTTAGTTTTAAATCGATTTTTTATATTTATTTTATTTTTATTTTTAATGATTATAAATATATTTATATTTTTAATAATTTTTAATTGTTAAAATTATTTTAATGACCAATTAAACTAGATAAATTAAATCAATTGACTCAAAAATTAATTAATCAATTAGTTTATTAATTTAATCTGATTTTAAAAATATTGCTAAAAGGTAATTATTTCGCGCAGGATGGATGACCAATCCGTGAAATTTCTAAAGCCCGTGGTCCTAAATGAGAGATATATTGTTGTTTCCTCGGGCCCATTTGGGTTTGTTTTCATGTTTTTCTTATCCTATATTTGACAAATTGGTTAGTGAGAAGAAAAATAAATTTTATTTTCTTTTATTTATTTTTTCTCTTCATATTTGAATAAAAAAGAAAGAAGAGAAAATAAAATTTATTTTTCTTTATCTATTTTCTTTTGTTGGCCTAGGACACCAAGAAGGAGGTTAAATTGATAGTTGATTGAAAAGCTAAAATGAAAGATAAGCGTGTTTAAGAAGTTGTGAAGCATAAAAAAGAAGTTGATACAAGTGTTTATAGTGATTCAGGTGTTAACAAACCCTACGTCCACTCTCTAGTTCTCTACAATTGGGTGTTTTACTCAATTCAACTAGTGTTTCCAAGCTCACACCAAATTTTTACAATTTGTGTTTATGGCTCACACAAAAAACCTTACACCTTGTGTTTTTTTAGCTCACACAAAAACTTTTAACATGTGTTTTGCAGGCTTACGCTAGAACATTTTACAATTGTTTTACAGGCTCACACTAAAACATTTTGCATTGGTGTTTATTGTTCACACTAAACAATCAACTACATGTAAATGATAATTAAAGATTGAGTAGCAAAATGGCTAGAGTTTGATTACAAATTGATGAGTTATCTCTTATTTACATCTGTTTGGTGGAGTATTTATAGCTCATATCCACTAAAGAGACGTTGATCTAAAACTATCAACAAATCTCTAAGATGTATTAGGCAAATTTAACTTTGTCAGGCGGAAGTCACGGTCGCTATTGACATTTCGTGGCCGCAAATTTTCAATTTCCATTAAGAAACTGAAAATTACGGTGGAAAGCCCCGTTTGAGTCTAACGGTTAGTTCACGTGTCAGATATTCATTGGTTCCCTAATAAAATATAGTTGTTGCGTTCCACCAACTATTAAAAATAGCGGTCGCAAGATAATTATGGCTTTGGTGTGATTGAGACCGTAAATTCGTTTGTTTGATAAGGAAACTATAACTCCTTGAGTCGCAGTCACTATCAAGTATTCGCCCTTGTGATTTTTTATCTTCAACGGATACCTAGGACACTTGGCACACTGTAGTTGTGGCTTTGGTTCCCTCCTTTATCACTATGAAACTCGCAGTCGCAACACCCACCACGAATTCCTCTGTGACTTAAGTTCACTTTCTTCGGCTAGGTCGACGCTGCAAATTCGCCCACGAATTCCTTTAGTCTAGCTTCATCCATCCTTATGGATAATTCGCGATCGTGATTTAGAATATACATACCACGAATTTGAATGAAATTTACAAGGTTGAAGATTTTGAATTTCATCTAACTTCTACTAAAATAACTAACTTATAATCTGTAAAATAATACTAAATTAAAGTATTAATACTGATCAATCTCTATTGTCAAGATCAAAAGAGGTTCATGACTTAGGTTAAAATAACCTAGTTCAACAATCTCTCCATTTTTTATTTTGACAACTTGGATTGATCTTAAAGGAAAATAAATGCATAAATTGTGAAGTTGGAATGGTGAATGATTCAATGAATACTAAAAAAAATTCAAGATAATAATCAAAGCGAATTTCTAAGTATGAGAGACAAACAATACTCCCCCTCAAATTACGCTTAATACTCTTTCAAACTATATTATTTTCTCCCCTTTTGGCAAGATCAAAAAGAGAGTAAATGAAAAAAAGCAAAATAAAGTGCATAAAGATGAGATAAAGAAATCATAAAGAGTAAATATGAACTCATAGAATCATAAAAAAATTGCAAGCACATATAGCAAATATCAATGTCATAATATACGAAACAAAGAATTTCAAATTCAAACACTTTTATTTATTGATTAACTGTGGGATCAACGACTATACATCAAAGATTTGAAACAAAGAAAGGAAAATAAACTATTTTAGAAGATTAGAGAACTGTCATCACCTCCAGAGTCATCTTGCACTTCATTGTCTCTTCCTCCTTTAGTTTCGTCTCCATCCTCAACCTCTTGGCTATCTTCATCCTCCGGTGTGTCGAAATATGGAAGATGACAGGGAGGAGCACTCATTTTCTCTTGTAGGTATATTAGGTCACTGTGTAAGTAGAAGAGAATGAGAATTGTCTCTTCAACATTCTCATCACCTTATCTAGCTTTCGGTTGATAGTGGCAACAGATATCTTAGTCTTAGATTTGGGTTGAAAAGGTGGGATTGGTATTGCTCTTTCTTCAATGACAAGCCTTTTACTTTTGGAGGCTTCCCAACAAAATCCAAAGTATAAGCATATGAATCTAGGTGGATGGCTTTGGTATTGATGAGGTAGGTGAGGTCCAAAAAATTTTATGAAAGAAAGAGTTTCTTTGTTGGAATTTTTTAGTTTCCTCATTGAAAGCACCAACGTATCTGTAAATGGTAGTCACATGGGAAGGAAAGAGAAATTGACTTTTTGGTTTTGTGCTCATGTGAATCAACTGATCCACAAGATAACAACCAGATTGGATGAGCTTGTTTTTAATAAGACAAAAAGGAAAAGCAAGGTCTATTGGACATACTTTTTCATTACCATCACCCCTAGCATTTATAGAGAAGGTGATATATAATGAAGCAACCAAAAAGGAAGGGTTTTGATGCATTTGGCTAAGGAGGTTTTGGGATCATGTTTGGTCTCGATTGAAACTTCGAACCAAATTCAAAATAAATGACATCAAGTGCGGAGATAATGAATGGAATATTATCTCTGATTTAAAGATTGAAGAGGTTGGATAATTGTTCAAAAGTGATAAAATAAGGATCCCCAAAAGCTCGAAATACTAATCCATATTGTCTAGCGCGAGATTCAGCTTTGCGACTAAGAGTTGCCATACATATGAATTCTCTCACGATCTCTTTATATCCGGGTTCATCCCGAAAGATGAATTCGGTCTATCCCAAGTTAGAGAGAAACACGTGAATCTCATCGTTGATCCCAAGAGACTCTAGAAGAAAAGTGGAGGGAATTTTGTTTGGAAGGATAATTTTGGAGGCGTTAGTTTTATAACGATCCTGCTCTTCTTTTGTAATCCCTTTCATTAGATATAGGGTTGGTGGTGCAGAGGGTTATGCTACTGCCTTGCCCTTTTCTGCTCTTGAAGCTTTCTTAGGAGCCATTTGGAAGAGTAGAAAGATTTAGAGAAGTTTAAGAGTAGGAGAGAAGATAAATGATTTAGTGTAGGATGTAATGATGAAAATGATTGTTTAAGGGATTTATATAGCCATAGAAAGGGTGTATAAACTGTTAAAAGCAGCTAGAATGTGAATAATGAAGGGTTGGAAATAGTTGACAGTCAAATCAAATTAATGTGAGACAGTTACTAGAAATCGTGACAGCTAATTCAAAGTCGTGACTGTTATTTCTAAAAAAATGTAAGTAACGGATAAAAAATCATCGAGAATCGATGCGTACAATGGTCAGAAATTTAATTTTTGACTGAATTAGCAGTGGAGAGCAAATTTTGCACCTTCAAATAGATAGATGTCAGCCGAGTAAAGTGAACCTATAATTTGCGACTAAGGATCAAGGATAACAACCACAAATTATAAGATAAGAAGGATAACAATGAAAAAGCAAAATTTGACATTTCAAGTTGTAATCCACTTAATATATTGAAGTTTAATTTATGCAAATTGACATAAAAGAGCATAATTGCATTTAAAATTAAGACATCTAAATACGAAAAATCACATACAACCAAGCATATATCAATTAAGCAAAAGATCAAACTTCTTCACTTTAGGGAGCTTCCATCAAGCATTCCCAATTCTCTCATAATGAAGTTCAACCTATCTTCATTGAGAGATTTAGCGAAAATATCCGCAAGTTGTTGAATTGTGTCTATAAATTCTAACACAACATCACCATTTTGGATATAATCTTTAAGAAAATGATGTTTAATATCTATGTGTTTGCTTATAGAGTTTTGGATGAGATTCTTAGAGAGATTAATTGCACTAGTGTTATCACATTTGATAGGAATGTGATCAATAACTTTGCCACAATCTTTTAATTATTGTTTCATCCAAAGCACTTGGGTGCAATAACAACCCGCGGCTACATACTCAGTTTCAGAGGTGGATAATGCAACTGAAACTTACTTCTTGTTAAATCAAGACACTAAGCATTCTCTTATAAATTGGCAAGTTCTAAAAGTGTTCTTCCTATCTAATAGACTATCAGTGTAATCCACATTTGAGTATCTTATGAGATTAAAAGATGAATCTCTAGGGTACCATAGACCTAAGTGTAATGTGCCATGTAAATGCTTAAAGATCCTTTTGACAACATTTTAAATGTGATTCTTTAGGACATGATTGAAATCTAGCACACATACATACACTAAACATAATATCAGGTCTAAAAGCAATAAGATAAAATAGAGAACCAATCATACCTTGATATCTCTTTTCGTCAACTGTCTTACCCGATTCATCTTTATCTAATTTTATGGTACCACTCATGGGTGTTTTTGCTACTTTGCATTCATCCATGCCAAATTTCTTGAGTATATCCCTTGTGTATTTGGCTTGATTGATGAAGATCCCTTCTTTGGTTTGCTTGATTTGTAGTCCAAGGAAGAACTTGAGCTCTCCCATCATTCTCATCTCGAACTCCCTAGTCATACACTCAGCAAAATCGTCACAAAGAAATTCATTAGTAGCACCAAAAATGATATCAACAACATAGATTTGTACTATAAGTGTATCATGTTTGTGCCTTTTTACAAATAAAGTTGTGTCCACCTTTCCCTTTTCAAAATCATTTTTCAAAAGAAATGAACTAAGTCTTTCATACCAAGCTCTTGGAGCTTGTTTTAGTCCATATAAGGCTCTATTCAATTTAAAAACATAATTTGAAAAACTATGTGATTCAAAACCAGGAGGTTGTTCAACATAAATTTCTTCCTCAATAACTCCATTTAGAAAAGTACTTTTGACATCCATTTGGAAAAGTTTAAAGTTCATATGACATGTATAAGCCAAAAGAGTCTTAATGGCCTCTAACCTTGCAATAGGAGCATAGGTTTTATCATAGTCTATGCCTTCCCCTTGGTTGTAACCTTTTATAACTAATCTAGCTTTATTCCTAGTGATGAATCCTTCTTATCTAACTTGTTTCTAAACACCCATTTACAACCTACAATATACATTACTTCTCTCGAATTGGTTGAGTTCCTCTTGCATATCAATCACCCAATTCTCATCATCAAGAGTCTCATCAATTGATTTTGGCTCAAATTGAGAAATAAAGGTAAGGTTATTATCTAAAAGATTATGTTAAGATATAGTACTTACACCATTTAAAGTATCACTAATAAATTAAGTCTTTGGGGTGATACTTGGAGAATCTCCAATCCTTGGGTAAATCTTGACTTGATAATGCTTTTTGTTGATGTTGTGGTTTCCCATCCACTATTGATGATTCACCCTCATATTTGTCCTTCTCTTCCCTTCTTGTAGTGTGCTCCAAATTTAATTTTTCAAAATCACCTACAAGATCAACAAAAAAACATTTCCTAATATCAAGTGTACTAGATTCATCAAACACAACATGCATAGACTCTTCAACAACCATTAAACTTTTATTAAAGACTCTATAGGCCTTGCTAGAGGTGGAATAACTGAAAAATATATCCTCATTAGTTTTTAAATCAAATTTCTCAAGATTATCCTCGGTGTTTAATATATAGCACTTGCACCCAAATACTTTTATGTATGATATCTTGGGTTTTCTACTATTCTATAGCTCATAAGATATTTTATTGAGAATGAGTCTTTTAAAAACTTTATTTGCAATATAACATGAAGTATTATTGACTTCGGTCCAAAAGTAATTTGGTAAAGAATACTCATTGAGCATAGTTCTAGCCATTTCTACTAGTGTTTTATTTTTCCTTTTTACAATACTATTTTATTGTGGTGTTCCAGGGGTTGAAAAATTATGGAAAATCCCATTTTCTAAACAATAAGATTCAAAGTTTCATTTTGAAATTCTTTTCCATGGTCATTTCTTATAGAAGAAATGAAGTAACCCTTTTCATTTTGAATTCTTTTTGCAAAGCTTTTGAAAGCATCAAAGGTATCATACTTATGAGCTAGAAAGGACACCCAAGTAAACCTAGAGTAAACATCAACTAGGATTAGTACACAATGTTTTTCACAAACCTAGCACTTCTAGTAGGTCCTATCAAGTCCATATGTATTAATTGAAGAGGTCTAAATAAACTTACAATATTTTTGGCCTTGAAGGAAGATAGATGTTACTTCTCCATTTGGTAAGAACCACATGTCTTGTCTTTTGAGAATCTTAGCTTGGGAAGACCTTCCACTAGTTTTCCTTTTGATAAGCTTTGTAAGAGCTCCATGCCAGCATGCCTAAGTCTTTTATGTCATAGCCAAGCTTTATTATTAAAGGACATAAGACACTTAAAAGATTGATTAGCTAAATTGTCTAAATCAATTAGATAGGTATTGTCTTTCTTTTCACCATTGAAAATAACATTTTTATCCACTAATGTGGTAACTCGACATTCTCTAAGGTCAAAGGTGACTTTATTACCTTTGTCACATAATTGACTTACACTAAGCAAGTTATGTTGCAAGCCATCAACTAATAAAATATCATTAATTAAAGTGCAACCATGTTTACCAATGGTTCCAATGCCAATTACCTTACCTTTGACATTGTTACCAAATGCGACATTACCACCTTCTTTTTCCTTTAGGGCCATGAATGGCTTCCTATTGCCCATCATGTGCTTTGAGCATCTGCTATCCACATGCCAATCATTTGATTCATTGGTGACTGCCAAACACCCCTATATAATACAAATAAATAATCTCTTCTTTGGTACCCAAGCATACTTAGGTCCTAGGAGGTTAGGCTTTGAAGGATCCTCCAATTTAAGGTGTGCCTTCCTAATATAACAATAAACATTAATGTGTCCAAATCTCATGCAATAATGACATTTGAGTTTAGACTTATCTGCCTTCCTCCTATATAATGTCTTAGTATGGGCGGGAATTTTCTCATACCTATGTGATGTGTGTGAGAATATGAGCATGCATGTATGGGTGTAGATGTGAATTTTTTATGTGTGTTGGGATTAACATGCTTCTTATTGTACATGTAACATGATTGGTCTTTTTAGAAATAGGCTTTGAGCCTTGTTGCACTTTTCATTTTCCTTTAGGCATTGGGGATCTAGTGTTTTGGGCACTATTCTTTCCAACATCCTCAATACTTGAAGTTTGAGGAGTTGAGGCTCTAATGAATGTAGTGTGTGTAGATGTAGAAGTTGAAGCTTCATTGAAGCCTATGCCTAATTAAGGGAGGCCTTTGTGATACTATAAGTGTATCCAAAGTTTCCCTACCCTTATGAAATTTAGAGATAGAGCTTCTAAGCTCAATGACTTCTCCGTTTAAAGAGTCATTCTCTTTTTTTAATAAAGATAGTGATGAAGATGATTTGGAAAGATTTTTTCATAGATTCATTCAAAGCCCTCAACTCACTTGCAAGAACATTTAAGGATTTAAACTCATCCTCTAGTTTGGAATATTTTTTCTTGTAAGTTTTCATGTGTGACTTATATTTGTCATATTTCATTGTGAGAGCTTCTAGAAGCTCATCATCTACATCATCTAAATCATTATATTCAGAATTAGAATGAGATGAAGTGCTTACCTCATTAGGAGTCCTCTTGAGCCACAAAGCATATGTTAGCAATCTCATTTTTTTCATCATCTTCACTTGAGCTATCATCCCAAATGGCTTTAAAGCTCTTCATCTTCTCTTTGTCCCCTTTCTTCTTCTTTTTTAGCTTGGGGCAATCATACTTAATGTGGCCTTGTTTGCCATATTCATAGCAAGTGACATTAGTTGATCTCTCTTTGGGATTAGGAGTTGCTTTCTTGAATTTCCCTCTTTCTTTTCTTCTTCTAATTAGCTCTTTGGTCCTCCTTGTCACTTTCCTCTTCACTTGTGGCTATTTCTAGTTCCTTTTCCTTTAAAGATGATTTGAGTGCTAATGTCTTCCTTTCTTGCTTTTCAGATTTTTCTCCTTGGCCTCTCATTTTCTTTATTTCCTCATCTTTCTTTAAGTTCAACTCATGAGTCAAGAGTTTACCTATCAAAACATATGTTGGCACCTTCTCTATTTTCCGGTTGAACTCTTGGATACTACATACTTTAACACCAAATTTCTCAAGAGGTAAAGACTTTAGAATTTTAGAGTTTACCTCATAATTTGTGAGAATCCTACCGAACTTCGTCATATTGGTGACAATAGCTAGGAGCCGATTTGTCATATTTGTTATGCTTTTATCCTCCTTCATCATGAATAACTCTCATTATGTCACGTATATCTCAAGTCGGCTAGATTTCACCAAAGTGGTGCCCTCATGATAGTTCTCCAATGCTTTCCAAATGCCATGAGCAGTTTGGCAATGTTGTACCATTCCAATTTCTTCTCTTGAGAGAGAACTTAGAAGGTTTGCCATAGCTCTTTTATTTTTGTTATTGGATCTTTTGTGTGCTTCAACTCATTCTTCTTTAAGGATTAACTCTTCACTCTCATTTACTACTTTAGTGGGTGGCTTCCATTCTTTAGCAACAACATGCCATAGATCCACCACATCAGTGTCTAGATAGATCTTCATCTTATACTTCCAATGAGTATAGTCTGCTCCATCAAAATAAGGCTTGAGGTGTGTGTGGATTCCTTTTTGTGTCATTGATCTTTACTCACTCAATTAAGGTTTTTAATGAGACTTGGCTTTGATACCACTTATTGTCCTACGACACCAAGAAGGGGGGGTTGAATTGGTCGTTGATTGGAAAGTCAAAATGACAGATAAATGTGTTTAAGAAATTATGAAGGAGAAGAAAGAAGTTAACACAAGTGTTTATAGTGGTTTGGGTGTTAACAAACCCTACGTCCACTCCCCAATTCTCTATAATTGGGTGTTTTACTCAACTCAACTAGTATTTCCAAGCTCACATTAAACTTTTATAACTTTTGTTTATGGCTCACACAAGAAACCTTACGCCTTGTGTTTTCTAGGCTCATACAAAAACTTCTCACAAGTGTTTTACAGGCTTACACTAAAACCTTTTACAATGGTGTTTATTGCTCACACTAAATAATCAACTATACATAAATGAGAACTAAAGATTGAGTAGAAAAATGGCAAGATTTTTATTACAAATTAATGAGTTCTTTCTTATTTACATCTGTTTGGTGGAGTATTTATAGCTCATATCCACCAAAGAGACGTTGGTCTAAAACTATCAACAAATCTCCAAGATGTGTTAGGCAAATTTAACATTAAATACTTGTTAAATGGAAGTCATGGTCGCTACTGATATTTCACAGTCGCGAATTTCTAATTTCCATTGAGGAACCAAAAATTATTGTGGAAAGCTTTTTTTGAGTCTAACAGCTAGTCTACGTGTCAGATGTTCATTGGTTGCCCAATAAAATATAATCGTTGTGTTCTACTAACTATCAAAAATGGCAGTCGCGAGATAATTATGTCTTCGGCGCTACTGAGATCACAAATTCCTCTCTTTAATGAGGAAACTACAACTCCTTGAGTCGCGGTCGCTACCAAGTATTTGACCTCGCCATTTTTTATCTTCAACGGATACCTAGGACACTTGGCACGCTGTGGTTGTGGCTTTGGTTCCCTCTTTTGTCACTATGAAAGTTGCGGTCGCGAATCTAAACGCGACACCTATCGAGAATTCCTTTGTGACTTAAGCTCACTTTTTTCAATTAGGTCGCGACTGTAAATTTGCCCCGAATTCCTCTGCTCTAGCTTCATCCATCTTTATAGATGATTCGCGGTTGCGATTTAAAATATACATACCGCAAATTTTGATAAATTTTGCAAGGCTGGAGATTTTGAATTTCATCCAACTTCTAATGAAATAACTAACTTATAATCTGCAAAATAATACTAAATTAAAATATTAGTACTTATCAGTCTCTATTGTCAAGATAAAAAGAGGTTCATGATTTAGGTTAAAACAACCTAGTCCAACATTCTTCTACTTGTTTTAATAAAGAAAAAAGAAGGAAAAATAAATTATTTTCCCTCCTTCAATTGAAATATTAAGGATAAAAAAGTAAATTCACTATAATTTCATTCAATCATCACGTTTGTTCTCCATTTTGGAGAGAAAATAAAGAGAAAAAAATAAGAGTTATTTTTTTATTTTTATTTTCCTTTTATTCCCAAACAATTAAAAATTGTAATCCTCTCTTATTTTCGTTTTTTATTTTCCTCTTTTTTTTTTTTTATTTTACCTCTTTTCAAACAAAGGCTTAAGGGTGTAACAGTGAAAGACAATATGTTCAAATAGAACAAGTTCAAATAAATTAAATTGAATTAAATTGATTTAATTTAATTCATCTTGAATAAATTTTTCAAAAATAATCTTCAAATATTTTTAGCATGAATAATAGTTCTTATAAAATATTTTAATACAAACAATCTATTTTTAATAAATTTTTATATATTTTAATATAAATAACAAAATTTTATAAGATTTAATTATTTTAGTTTGATCTAATATAAATTTCATTTCATTTAATTTTAAATAAATAAATTTGATTCAATTAAATAATAATTTTTTTATCTAAAAATCAAACTAAATCTAATTAATTGATTTCTTTAAATGTAAATTAAATTAAATTTATATTAAAATCGATCAAACTAATTTAGTTTGATAGGCTTTTTAGTTTTTACCAATTAGTGTCCCTTCCAATATATATATATATATTTCTTTTATATTTTTTTAAAAAAATATATTTTTATAATTTTTTATTAATTAATCGATTCATCCACAAATCAATTGATTTTTTTATATATGAATCAATAGTTTTCTTATAATACTTACAATATTTTAAAATGAATTACTTGATAAATTCATTTAAAAACATATTCAAGAGCAAAAACATAATTGAGGTTATATAGTTTTAATAAAAAAATATTAAAGTAATTCTGAAACACAAAATTAAAGAGAAAATAAGTAAAAATGTTGCAAACACTAATAAATTATAACTTAACTTTGTAAAATTCAATCACATGAGACAACAGATAAAAGTGTTATAATTCATGTAACTTTAATTTTTTACACATAAACAGTACATATTTTACATTGTTTGTCATAGTTTCGTTCATTTTCATTTCATCCAAACGTGATCAGAACAAATTAGAATAATTTTTTTATTTTTTTTCCATATTTTAAGTTGTATCATTTTTTATTTTCTCTTAATTTTTTTAAAAATCTATATTATATCAAGTGCATATACTGAATTAATATATAACTTACACTTAATATAACAAATAATATTTGAATATGAATAATTATAGACATAATAATAAATTTATTTGTATAAATAAATTTTTTTAATCGACTCAATATCTAATCTTTTTTAGTATATCTAGTAGGATAAAAAATAATTTTTTTTAAATATAACTTAAGGAAAAAAATTTCAAGAAAATAAAAAAAAGTTAAAACGCATTTGAGTATGCCGGTAGCATGGTGCCTAACGTATAAATCAGTATATATTATTAATTTCAATTTTTAAAATTAATTTTAAATAATTTTTTATTATTTATCAAATAATTATATATAATAGAGTCATGTGTCATTTTTTTATATTATGAAATAAGAAACTGTTGTATTAAAAATTTTAAATAATAAATTAGAATAATTAATTGTCATCTACAAAAATATTTTCTGAATAGGAAATTAGAAAACTTAAAAAGTAAAAATTCTAAATATGAAGCTAAAATCATATAAAAGAAAATTTTAAACAAAAATTTTAAAAAAAATTAAAAGTAAATATTCTAAACAATTTTAAATGAGAAATTCTAAAAACCAAAAAAGTAAAAGTTTATTTAAACAAAAAATTAAAATTAAAACTAATTCATATATTGTTTAAATTTTTTAATATATAAGAGCTAGGAATAGTATAAATAATAATTATAAATTAATTCATTCAAACTTAGATTGGTTCAAAAGAAAACTTTAATGAAGACAAAGAAAAATATAAAAATAGAAGAAAATATATAAATATATATGAATGATCTAAATTATCAAATAAAATGTAAAAAATAAAAACTATAAAATGTCAAGTAAAATGAAATGGAAAAAGTATATATATATATATATATATATATATATATATATATATATATATATATATATATATATATATATATAAATTTTATTTTTGATTGTTAATTACTAAATATAATTTATTTGATTGATTATCAACATTTATTTAATTCAAATTTAATAAATTTTTTTAAAATTATATCACATAAATTTAAAAGTACAAATCAATAGATAAACTCTGCATTATAATTATTTATAATTATATCACAATCATTTATTATAATTGTATTTGTACATAATTATAAATTTTAAGAAATTTATATTTTATTATTTTATTTACTTGATAATAACTTTTTATCAAATGATAATAATTATTTATTTATTAATAATTAATTATTTAATAAAAATAAAGTATTAAAATTTTCAAAAGTTATCACCTTTATTCCTCAATATATGCATTTAAAATAAGAGTTTTTTTAATACATGATGATTTATAATCTTTTATAAATATTAATTAATTTTTTAACTTTAATTTTTCCCTTCTACATACATAACAATTTATGTACGTAATAACACTTATTAAATATAATGTATTAAACAACATAAAGGGTATTGTTATAATTATTTGCACGATATGCAAATTTGTTACTAGCAAAAAAAATTATTGCATGGCTGTAGAGTAAGGGTGAGCATGAATCTTAAATATACTGGATCAGATCAATTAACCGAACCAAAAAATGATTAAAATTAAAAAGAATTAAAAATAACCGAATCAAAATAAGAATTCAAGACTGTACCAATTGTTAATTTTTATTTGATCTGATAACCAAATAAAACCAAATCAAATTGGACTGATTCGAACTGTTATTCAGAACCAATATATATATATATATATATAAACTATTTTTTTTTGTAATTTTAATTTTAAATACATATGCATTTATGTATTTATTTTTAATTACATATATTTTTAATTTTTAAATACTTGCATATATATATATATATAAATTCTATTTTTTATAAATTTAATATATAAAAATTTTATTTTATATAAATATAATTTAGAAAATTTGAAATATCTGAATAATCAAATTAAATTAAATTAAAAATTAATTCAATTTAAAATAAATATTTTTTTTGTTTCGATTCTAATTTTAATTCTTTTATTTTTTAAATAATCAATTTTTAGTAGAAATGGTTCAGTCACCCCTCCTGTGGAGTAGGCACCACAAACACTCGTGTAACAATACAAAGGCCGTGAGAGCGTGCCCCTTTTGAATAAATAGCAAGCCAATGCTTAGAGCCCACGCCAAGCTTCTGCTGCCCTTCGTTCTGTAGCAAAACCCACTGGCAGAGGCAAAAAACGATCCTTTTTATATTTTCCCTAAAAAAAAAACCAAAAAAAAAAAAAAAAGAAAGGAAAGAAAACGAAGAGCCTGGGGAAACACAGAGCTATCGAAGTCTTGTTGCTAATCAGGTACTTCATTTTTAATTAATTTAATAGACATGAAACAAATGAATTAGAGATCGTAATCGAAGCCGATTAGGGTTTGGTCAATTGAAAAATTTTGAAAAAGTTAATTTATATGTATATTCGTTGAAGTTGGAGTAAATTTTGAAATGAAAATTACAACTAATTGAACATGGGAATTTTGATTGATTTAAGCATGAAGAGTTTATTTATTGATGTTTTTATATATTTTATTTGAAATGGAACTGAAATAGAGGATTTTGTTTTGTTATCAGAGAATGAGTTTTCCATCCCGAAATGATCAAGGGGATAGGACTAACAATCGATTCCAAAGTGACCGCCGAACATGGGTCCCTAGAGGATCTGCTGTTGTTAATCCACCGCCTATGACCTTCAATTCAACCCCCGATGGAATTGCTACGACTGCCCACTCCAATCACACCTCTGCTCGACCTAATCATAACCATGGTGGCAATGCCAGTGCCTCTAGAGGAGGGGGTCGCAAGGCTTGGCCTCATAATCACAGAAAAGAGAGGGAGAAAGAAAAGGACAGTAGCCAGACCCAGGAGGTTAATGAGTTGAAAGATCCCAATTTGCCCCAGCTTGTGCAAGAAATTCAGGATAAACTTGTCAGGGGTACTGTTGAGTGTATGATCTGTTATGATATGGTACGGAGGCCTGCACCTGTTTGGTCTTGCTCAAGCTGTTATTCCATTTTTTATTTGAATAGTAACAAGAAATGGGCTCGTGCTCCCACCTCTATCAATTTGTCAGCTGAGAAGAGTCAGGGTTTTAATTGGAGATGCCCAGGTTGTTAGTCTGTGCAGCTTACATCCTTGAAGGAGATTCGATATGTTTGCTTTTGTGGGAAGAGGACTGAACCACCTTCAGATCTGTATTTGACTCCACATTCTTGTGGGGAACCGTGTGGGAAGCCACTTGAGAGAGGAGTTCCAGGTCCTGGAGAGAGCAAGGAGGATCTTTGGCCTCATGTTTGTGTCTTGCAATGTCACCCAGGTCCATGCCCTCCTAGTAAAGCTTTTGCGCCATCGCAGTTGTGTCCATGTGGGAAGAAAGAAATCACAACAAGATGCTCTGATCGCATGTCTGTTCTCACTTGTGGTCAATGTTGTGATAAGCTGCTTGACTGTTGGCGTCATCGATGCGAGAAGATATGCCATGTGGGTTCTTGTGATCCTTGTCAGGTTTCAGTCAATGCTTCATGTTTTTGCAAGAAAAATATGGAGGTTGTCCTTTGTGGAGACATGGCTGTAAAAGTTGAAGTGAAAGTTGAAGATGGTGTTTTTCCTTGTACCTTGAGGTGCAGAAAAATACTGGCTTGTGGAAACCATGTGTGTAGAGAAACTTGCCATCTGGGACCTTGTGGGGATTGCAACTTGATGCCGGGCAGGATAAAGTCGTGCTATTGTGGGAAAACGAGTTTGCAAGTGGAAAGAAAGAGTTGTCTGGATCCAATTCCAAATTGCACTCAAATATGCGGCAAATCTCTTCCTTGTGGCATGCACCATTGTAAGGATGTGTGTCATGCTGGGGATTGCAAACCTTGTTTGGTTCTTGTAACACAAAAATGCCGCTGTGCATCGACCTCTCTAACTGTTGAGTGTTATAGAACAAGTGCAGAGAATGAAAAATTTACATGTGAGAAACCTTGTGGTCAGAAGAAGAATTGTGGGAGGCATCGGTGTAGTGAAAGGTGCTGTCCACTTTCCAAGCCAAACAATCTTCTCTCTGGTGACTGGGATCCACACTTTTGTCAGATGGTTTGTGGGAAGAAACTAAGGTGTGGACAGCATTCTTGTGAATCATTGTCATACTGGCCATTGTCCACCTTGTCTTGAGACAATATTCAGTGATTTGAGCTGTGCTTGTGGGAGAACTTTAATCCCTCCTCCTTTGCCATGTGGTACACCTCCACCTTCATGTCAGCTCCCATGCTCAGTTTCCCAGCCTTGTGGTCATTCAACTTCACATAGCTGCCATTTTGGAGATTGCCCACCTTGCTCGGTCCCTATGGCAAAGGAGTGCGTCGGTGGACATGTGGTTCTTGGAAACGTACCTTGTGGTTCAAGGGACATCCGATGCAACAAATTCTGGGTAAGACCAGGCAGTGTGGCCTGCATGCTTGCGGCAGAACGTGTCATCCGCCACCTTGTGATACTTCATTTGAAACTGAAGCAGGCTTGAGAGCTTCTTGTGGACAGACATGTGGAGCACCGAGGAGAGATTGCAGACATACTTGCACAGCACTTTGTCACCCTTCTTCTTGTCCTGATGTGAGATGTGAGTTCCCTGTCACTATCACTGGCTTCTGTGGCCGGATAATAGCATCTGTTCCTCATGATGCTGGAGGGAGCAACAATGGTTTCAATGCTGATAATATTTTTGAAGCATCTGTTGTTCAAAAATTGCCTGTGCCACTACAACAAGTGGAATCAACTAATAAGAAAATTCCACTTGGCCAGAGGAAGATTATGTGTGATGGTGAATGCGCTAAATTGGAGCGCAAAAGAGTGCTTGCTGATGCTTTTGACATTTCTCCCCCGAACTTAGAAGCTCTTCATTTTGGTGAGAATTCTGCTGTGACACAGCTGCTTGCTGACCTGTATAGGCGTGATCCAAAGTGGGTCCTTGGTGTGGAGGACAGGTGCAAGTACTTGGTACTTGGCAAGAACAGAGGATCTTCAAGTGGTCTTAAGGTTCATGTTTTCTGTCCTACGCTGAAGGATAAGAGAGATGCAGTTAGGCTGATATCTGAACGGTGGAAGCTGGCAATCTATTCTTCTGGTTGGGAACCAAAGCGTTTCATTGTGGTACATGTTACTGCTAAATCCAAACCCCCGTCTCGTGTGATTGGGGTCAAGGGTACCCACCACTTCAGCTATTCTTCCTCCACCTGCATTTGATCCACTTGTGGACATGGATCCCAGGCTTGTTGTTTCCTTTTTAGATTTGCCAAGAGAGGCCGATATAAGTTCATTGGTTCTTAGGTTTGGTGGGGAGTGTGAACTAGTTTGGTTGAATGATAAGAATGCGTTTGCTGTTTTTAATGATCCCGCTCTTGCAGCAACTGCCATGAGGAGATTGGATCGTGGATCAGTATATCATGGGGCTGTTGTGGTTCTGCAAAATAGTAGTGGATTAATGGCTTCACCAGCTACTAATCCTCGGGGAGGGGCAGGGACTGTTAAAGAAGGAGCAGCTGCAGCTTTGAAGCCATGGAAGAAGGCTGTAGTTCTGGAGCCTGGCTGGAGGGAAGATTCATGGGGCAGTGAAGAGTGGTCTCACGGATCTGTGGATGTTCAGGCTTCTGCTTGGAAAGTAAAAGAAGGTCCAATTGCCGCATCGATTAGCCGGTGGAGTATCTTAGATTCTGAATCATCTTTCAGTTCATCTGCTGCATCTGGCAGGAATGAGGATCCTGCAAAACCAGTGGGAAGCTGTTGTGAAGCAGGAATGAAATCAAGTGCAAGTATTTCCAAGTCTTGTAGGCTGCTCGGAGGAGTTTCTAGTCAATGAGAGTTGTCTGAAGTGGTGGATGATTGGGAGAAAGCTTATGATGCAGAATATACAGTAGGGTAATATGATTTTGGAATGTGTACAAGATGGGCTGCATCCTTGTCCTATTTTTTGGAGAACCATTTTTCCATTTTCCTTTTCCTTTATTTATTTTTTTTTTTTGTTGTTTTAAATAGTTACACCACTCATTAGATTTGGGTGTTCAAGGGTTCATCTGATTTTTTTGAAGCCTATCCGTTGAACTTGAGGATGAACATGTACCTGTATGAATTCGCGTTCTTGCTGTAAAGCTGAACTTTCAGGGTAAATCACATTGGAGTTTATGAACTAGGATTAGTTTTTTTCTTTGTTCATTTGCTCTTTGGAATTTTTAATAAAATCAATCTAATATTAGATAGGGTAATCAAGTCTGGCGTTGATGTTGTATTCTATTTGCCATAGACGGCTTTAAATTAGAATGTTATGATTGATATGTTAGGAAAGAGATATTAGACGGCAGAGCTAGAAAACCTTTGAAGTTTCAGAAATTTTGTAACCAAGTATTCTTGTCATTTGGAATCAAAGTTTTTGCTTGTTCTCTGCTGAAAGATGTATCCTTCCATTTCGTTATTGTTTTTGTGTTGTAAATTTACTGTCCACTATGAAACACACACACACACACACACACATGCACATATATATAGTTAAAATAAGGAAGTGGAAACTTCCATCAATTTTTCATGTTTTGGTGTTAATGCTTTTAATTGAAATTGTGTTCTATACTGCTTTGATGAGTTGATTTTGCGGGTAAATGTTGGATTTTACAGACTGCCAAAATGTAATAAAAATGTCAATGAGCGAGATGTCTAAGAAGAGGACAAAAAGAAACTCAGGAGTTGGTTAATCAAGTCCCATGTGCAGTTATTTTTCCTAATTGGAAAAGTCATGTGATATGTCCATATATCAATATTGTATCAAATAAAATTATTTCCAAAGTTCAAGCGGTCAGTGTCAGTCCGGATTTCCCTCTATTCAACTTATAATTGAAATATTTAAAGTCATCAACCAACAGCAACATCAAGAAACTGCAAACATAATAAAACTGACTAGTGTTTTATATTAAGCTGTTTCTTCTAGATCTTCCACCTTGTTTCACATTGCATTGTTTATATCGTTAACATTTTCCTTTCCTTTGTTTGTTAGCTTACTCTTTATTCATATCTTCTCGTTTCCTTATCAAAATTTTCACTTTTTTCTGGGTAAGTGGTGATGAACCTTCCAGGTAGTCCCAACATATGTTCTGCTGGAATTAGGGTATTTCTTCTTCTTCAGCAATTTTTGTTTTGTCCATACGATATCCATTTTGTTCTAGTTCATGTTTGTGTATTAGAATCCTCATGTATGTGATTCTTATCTTGTTTAGAGTATTATATTGTCAAACTTGTTGAGGCAATTTCTTATTTATAGTCATTCCCAGATATATTTTGTCTTTTTATCCTAATCATGAAGGAAGAACTTTCTCTTGGCTTAAACTGAAAATCTAGGCTTAGCAAATTGGTTGAGGATAGATTATTTTTACTTTTCTTTCTAAATTGGAAGTTGCTTCAATAATTATGTAGGTTTTTCTTTTCTTTCATCTTTATGTGATGGATTCAATTTTTAGTTTTTTCAAAGATGTCTTACTGCTTCAGTGTCAGCTGATTTTGGACTTGAATGCTCAATTGCTAGTTTGCTTTGCATGACACAAATGCTAATCCTTTCTATAGTTTCTACTTTCTGTTTGGAAAAATTAGTTTGTTCTTGTTGTGGTAGTGTTTTTTGGACATGGTGTACCACAGATGTCATGAGGTGAAGTGGTTACGAAGGTTTTAGCATCACCAGGAGTTAAAGTAAATATAGCTCTAGATCAAGCAAAGTGGAGAAACAGGATTTATAAAATCTAGCCCAACTGGATTTGGATTGATTCTAGTTGACTTGTGGAGAACTAAAATTTCCAAAGCATATGAATATTCGGATTCTGATCATTTGATTTGTCGGAAAGCAGTGAAAAAACTCTCTCTCTGCACCTTCTTAGTAGTTTGTTCCAGTTACAGTGTCAGGCTTAATGATTAGATTTATTTTGGTCATTAATTTTGAGCACCTTATCCAAGGGGCATATACGGCCATAAATTTCCATGAAGATGATTACAAATATATGCACAAGTAATGGGTTGGTGGAATCAAAATCAGTTGATAAATCTCTTTGCATTGGGACTCCAGATTTAGGTTAGGATTGAATTCCTGGCAGACCTAATTTGCTTGGGTAGAGACCTTGATGTAGGGGAAGGGTGGCCTCCATTGTGTTTATTCTGTGGTTAACATTTACACCTTATAGTCATTGCTTTGTGCACCATTTCAATTAAGTAATGGAAGACTACTAAAGCAGCACAAATAGTTGCAGAAATTTATCCTTAATTTTGATCATGTTATTTGATGTGATAATGTGTAGGAGGAGACATGGAGGCACACACTCATTCTGTCATTCCAAAGCCTTGGAGTGATTTATGGTCGCTTGAGTACTGCTCCTTTATATGTCTTTGGGACAATTCCTACAGAAGATTTCCATTTGGATGAAACTGCATATGAATACTTCTCCTTTATTTTCTGGACTCTGACCATCGTTTCTTTGCTTAAGTACGCAATAATAGTACTGAGAGCCAATGATAATGGGGAGGGTAATGGTCGTCAATAACTAATAAATGAAAGTATCATTTTCAAAGGATTGCAACACAAATGCATTATCTACTGTGGACTTTTTTGCAGGGGGCACTTTTGCTTTGTACTCACTATTATGCAGGCATGCTAAGGTGGGTTTACTTCCAAACGACGGAAGCACCAATGAGGTTATGCGTCAAGAAGATGGAAGCCCTCTCAACACCAAGGTTGAATCAAGGGCTAGAAGGGCCATAGAAAAACATAAAAGTAGTCACTATTTACTGCTCTTCTCAGCGCTATTTGGTGCTTGTATGATTATTGGGGATGCTGTGCTCACCCCATCAATTTCTGGTTTGTTACTCTTGATCAAGATTCAATTTCTGTTGGTGCATCTTATGTTTTAGTCTATTTGCTTCTTTGCAACTTAATAATACTGCTGCCTCGTACCAGTATTATCAGCTTCATCAGGTCTTCAACGAGCATTGTCAAGAATTAAATGTAAGAGCGAGCAATGTAACTAAATATACAAAAGATCATAATTAATTTATAAGTACTTTCTTTACATTGTACAACATCCTTTTTTATCAATATTACTTCACAATTTGATTCTAAATCTTGTGGTTTTCTCTAGATTCCTCTTCGCCAAAGACACAGCAGTCCATATCAGACGCTTTAGAAAGATGTAAGAGCCTTAGCATCAAAGTCATGAAATTCGAACATTGTGCTTTAATATTCTTTATTTGGTATAGCTTGTTCACTTTAATACACACAATTAGATTTTAGTGGTGTACATTGTGCTTTGATATTTTATTTGGTATAGCTTGTTTTTCCATTAAATTTGAACTAACTTCAATTAGCTTCAACTTTTGTTGCGGCTATTCTTCAATGTATTTCCTGCTAAAAATTTTCTGCAAATTCAAATAGTAAAGTAGTGAAACAAACAAACAAGGAAAACTATAAACTTACTAACACTAGTAGATTTTCTTTTTTCTCCAAATGTTCCCTATGCGGTGTCTTTCAAAAACATGTTATTCGACGCTAAACTTAATGAAACAGGAACATCCCACATTACACACTCTAAAATCCCTGTTCAATACTCACTGGATGTGATGTATTGGGACCAATTCCTTATCTTATCTAATCCTTCTTGTGGTATGGGAAGAATTCAGTAAACTATGAAAATTGATGACCTTCAAGGGTTATGCACAAGAACAAAATACACAAGTCACCATAGGTTGAGTGAAGATGGAGGTAGAATAAGAAATTGCAGCTTTTTTTATAATGGATTTTATATAGTAGGAAATTTGGTAAACCACATTTAAATTATTCCTTTTGTGTAATTTTCATATAGCATTCTTTTTTTTTTTTTTCTTTTTTTCATTTTCAGATGTACCCGTTCCTTTTGCATGTGCTGTTTTGGTCTGTCTCTTCATGCTTCAGCATTATGGGACCCGTAAAATTGGGTTTATATTTGCCCCAATTGTGACTATATGGCTCTTATTTATCAGTGGAATGGGTATATACAATATATTCCACTCAAACCCCAAAATTCTTGGTGCAATCTCCCCAGCATATATGTACAGGTTTGTGAGAAATATTAACAAAAAGAGTTGGAGGTCTCTGGGTAGCATTCTTCTTTGTGTTGCAGGTTAGTTAGCATGGACTAAAAAGTGCTTATTGTATTCCACATTTTCCAACTTGAAATGGAGTTTGTTTCGCATTAAATTATTTGATCAATGAAAAACACCATTTAGATGTTAAGGGGACAAAACAGGTTGAAACTGTTTTTTAGCTATTTTCCAGTTATATAACCAAAACATGTTAAAAATCGGCCTTAAAGTGAAATTTTTTGTTTTTTCAACTTACATATGCAGGATAAAGCTTTTTCAAACAGAAATTGTAACAAAGTTGGAGTTAGAATTTTTAATATCCTAGTTATTTTAACTACCTGACTTTTTTCTGTACAGGATCAGAGGCAATGTTTGCTGATCTGGGTCATTTCTCAAAGAAATCTATCCTGGTAATGATGGTATAGTCATGTACATTATACATAAAGTATAATCTGTAGAATTATGCTCAATTTCCGTATGGTTTCTTGCTGCAGATAACATTTGCCTGCTTGATTTATCCACTTCTAGTTTTTTGCTATGCTGGTCAAGCGGCATACATCTCCAAACACTTGCATAGTTCTGAAGATTTTAACCATCTTAGTAAATCCACTCCAAGTAAGATGATTCTTTGCTTTTCGTTTGGTTTAAAAGCTGCTTTCTCAGGATTTTTTATTCCTGACTTATGGAATAATGTTAAATCCAGAACATCTCAGTCATGTCTTCATTGTCTTGTCTCTGCTCGCCTCTGTTATAGGAAGCCAAGCAACAATAACAGCTAGCTTCTCCATTGTAAACCAGTGCCTGGCACTTGGCTGTTTCCCCCGAGTAAAAATTATACATACATCAGATAGCCGTCATGGGCAGGTTTATATTCCAGATGTCAACTGGATATTGATGGTTCTCTGCCTCACTGTCACTATTGGTTTTCATGATATACAAAGAATTGCAAGTGCAGCAGGTTTGCCTTCCTATCAATGTCTTGGTTCTTTTCTTCTTCTTTTTTTTTTTTATTTTTTGAATGTTTTTTGAGGTGTTAATATCTTTGAGCTGAATTCCAGATATGTTTTGATCAATAAACTTGAGTTATTTTAGTGCAACCAGTTAAAATCTGATGACCACATAATGATCTAGTGATAACACCAGTGACTATTGGTGAATTAATCCCAAAATTTTTGTTGTTTGCTTCATGTGTATGATATCACAGAAACTGGTGCATCTGCAACAATTTGCAAACTATTGAATTAAAAGCATGGAACTATATTTTATTCCTCTACACTAAGAAGTATGTTATGCTTACATTAGTATTTAAAGGTTAAATCTGTTACAGGTCTGGCAATCATTTTGGGAATGGTAGTTACTACTTGTTTGATGTCTCTTGTGATTTCCATGCACTGGGAAAAGACTTTGCTTCTATCAGGATGTTTTCTATTGTTCTTCGGGTTTGTAGAGGCTGTATATGTATCAGCATGTATGCTGAGTTTCCACAAAGGAGGCTGGTTTCTAGTTGTTCTTTCAGCTTTGACCTTCACAGTCATGCTTGCTTGGCATTATGGAACCCAGAAGAAATATGAATTTGATCTTCAAAATAAGGTGCCTACAGAATGGCTAACAGATTTTAGCCCAGGTCTTGGAGTTTCTAGAGTACCTGGAATTGGTTTAATCTACACTGATATTGTGACAGGAATCCCAGCTTTCTTCTCTCATTTCATTACAAACCTTCCTGCATTTCATCAAGTGCTGATTTTTGTGTCTTTCAAGTCCCTTCCAGTGCCTTACGTGCCTCCAAGTGAACGATATCTTGTCGGCAGGATTGGTGCCAAAGACTACAAAATCTACCGATGCATTGTGAGATATGGGTACTGCGATCATGTCAGGGATACAGATAAATTTGAAGAACATATAATTCACTCAATCGGAGAATTCTTTTCATTGGAAGAAAATGATTCCGAGTCCCTTATTTCCCCTGAAGGAAGAATGATGGTTGTTGGGAAGTCATCACTAAAAGGAAATGCTTTGATCCCTTTATATGAGAGTGAATCGATTTTGGGGCCTGCAAACATGGAAAATGCTGAAGATTTTGTTGAGAAAGGTGCTCCTGGCAATAGAAAAAAAGTGCAGTTTATGTTACCAGCCAGTAGTCCTAAAATGCGGGTATCTGTGAGAGAGGAGCTACTACAACTGATTGACGCTAGGGAAAGTGGTGTTGCATATTTCTTGGGGCAGTCCCATTTAGCATTGCGTGAAGGCTCCAACTTTATCAAGAAGTTCCTAATTATGACATATGTTTTTCTTGATAAAAACTGCAGAGAGCCTCCTGTGGCGCTAAACATCCCTCATGCTGCTCTTGTGGAGGTTGGCATGGTCTATACCATATAACTGGGCATTATAGTAGATTCTTATTTCCCAGTATTCGTGTCTGTTGAAGGCTTGTAACCATGTTTAATGGACACGTAATTTATACTATAGGGTATATATAGAGATTCCAGGGGAGTCCGTCTCTACTGAGCAGTGAAATCTTAATACAGGAAGTTTTGCTGCTGCGCTTGTTCTTTCAATATTTTAAAATGCCAAAAACACATCCTTCTCCTCCAGAACTTTCTATTTATATGTTTTTATTTAAATATATTAAACTCTGTTTTTATATTAAAGAGACTTCTAAACTTATATAAGTAAAGTTGATAAAAATTTTTTTATAAATAGCAGCATAAAAATATAAATGAAATACACTATTTTTTTCATTATTAAAATTATTAAAACTAGAAAAAGAATTAAATTAACTTTATGAATTTGAATCAAATGTATCTATTGTATAGTAATTTTTTAATAAGAGAATAAGAATTTATAATGGCTTTGAAGCATTGTTTTTATATTTTAATATCAATTTCTCTTTTATTATAACAAAAGTTCTTAAGATAAGAGAATATAAAATTTTAAAAGCCCAACGAGTGTGAATTAAAATATATAAATTGAATAGCATAAACATATCAAAGAATTCAAAATGTACTAATATGGTCTCGAACAAGGAATTCATCAGCTTTTGATAGGTGGCTTTTGCGTTTTTAAGTTAGAATGTCATTTTGTATGGCAATAGGTGTTTTGGTCTATTATAAAGGAGTTATTTTCATTGTTCAAAGTGCATTGGAATATGGTGACATGCTTGAGTTGTATCAAGCAAACTGTATCTTTGAAAGCATGCAAGTAGTCTACTACCTGGTCGATGTTCGACAACGAGTAATTATCTTTGAGGCATGCCTTGTTTAGGTTCATGAAGTTAATGCACATCCGCCACTTGTCATTTGATTTCCTAGCCATCATAATATTCGTCATTCAGTCATAATATTTTACCTCTCTAATAGACCTAGTATGTTAGAGCTTAGATATTTCTTTGGCCATGGTTCGCTGCTTTCAAGGGTGAACCGTTCTTTCCTTTGTTTCATTAGTTTTGTCTTTGGATCCATGTTTAATCGATGGTATGTGATTGACGAATGGATTCCTTAAATCTCTTTTAGCTTGAAAGCAAATGTTCTAGCATTCTTTCAAATGACTTAAGTCATTCAGTCAGTTGCTACTTGACTCAAATCTACGTCAATTTTATTTTATCAGTGGAGATATCTAGTTTAGATAACTTACCTACAGGTTTTGATTGTTCCTTTTGCTTGGGATCAATTGAAGCGTCTCTTAAGGATGATCCTCCTGGATGAAATGCCACGTAATTGCACTCGTAGGCCATCTTATGGTCCCTTTGCATAGTTGCCACACCTTCGGCTGTGGATATCTTCATAGTAAGGTATCAAATGTTATACAATGCTTCTCACTTATAAAGGTAGGGTCTGCTAAAAAGATCATTACAGGGAAACTCTTCATCTATAATATTAAATAACATTCTTATAATGGGGGTGGGACTGGATCCTTCGTCCATCATTTCAACTATCAAAATGGTGGCTCCTATGGACTTCAACTGTTTTCCTCCTAATCCCATTAAGGGTTTGTTGACTCTTTTAAGATCCACTAATGGTCTTTTCATGGCTTAGTATGCCTGTTCAGTTAATACATATGTAAGGCTGACTTTATCAACCAAAAGCCTCCTGACTAGGTAATCCTCGATTACCCTTTCAACCACTAAGCTTTGTCATGTGGACCTTAAATATGTTCTTTGTCGTTTGGTTTGAAGATTACTTAGGAAACAGGGGCTTCATTTGAGCTCACCATGAATACATCTGAACATAAACGTTTGTTCCACTTGTTATGGGCTGTTTTCTTTCCATGAAGACATTGATGACTCTATTGGGGTCTTTCGTAGGTGTTTTTTTGCCTTTTTCTCTGAACTTTCTTTCGTTATTCTCTTTCCTTTGTCTTCTTTTAACAAATCTTTTAAGATCTCCTATTTTTTTAAGACATTCTACCCCTTTCTCCAGGTCCCGACACTCTTATGCTTTATGTCCATAGTCTTTGTGGAACCTCCAAAATAAGTTTTTGCCCCTCTTCCTTTCTAGGTTCAACCTTTAAGGGTACTGGATATTATTATCATTTTCTTTAATCCACATAAGAATATTACCTCTAGTTTCGGTGATGGGTGTAAAATGTTAATCTCGATTATTCCTAGCTTAGTCAGACAAAAGGGTATGATGCTAGAGTGTTTGGGTTTAGGAGCTGTTTGTCCTTATGTCATTGGAGTTCCTCTAATTCCACTTGTAATTATTTATGCATTCATCTCATGTCCCTACGTCCAACTCAATGTATCTTTGAGCTAGCATTATCAAGTCTAAATAAGAGTCGATGGCCTTTATATGAAACTTGTCGTTGAGTCTTTCAAACGTTGTGCTACTTCATATGGCTTTTATTGTAGGCTCCACATTTATGGCCTTGATCTGCATGGCCTATATTGTAGTGGTCTCGATATGTATAACTTCTTTCTTGAACCTATTGATATACTCCTAAATGGTTTTTCCTTCACGTTGTCTGCAAGATCTCAAAAAACTAGTTTTCCTATTATGATGAATGTTAGTACAAAACCATATGAGGAACACTTCTTCTAGCTCTTTGAACAAGTGGATTGATTTGGAAGGGAGTTGTAGGTACCATCTCTAGGCAGTATTTGTTGGCTTAATTAGGAAGACCTTATAGAGAATCATGTTGAGATGTCGTTGAAGAGTATCATCATTTGAAAGGTAGACAACTGTGTTCGGAGTCCCATGCTTCGTCGTATGTCTGCTCGGGAGCTTCCACTTAGTGAGGAACTTTTCTTCAATGATCTCCCAGACTAAAAAAGAAGCCTCGAGATACCTCTATATGGATGGTTCGTAACTCTTCTTTTCAAATGCTTCTTCTCTCCTTTTTTCCTCGAAGTAGGTGTTCTCTAAATCTGCAACTTTCTCAAACACGATTTTCTCCAGGGCTAGCTGGTTTCTACTAGTCCTACCGCTACTTCATGTTGCGTGGTTATGAACTCCAACGCATTCGACCTTGGAGGGACCTCTTCAATTAGATTTTCCATGGGCTGTTAAAGAGTTTAAAACTGTCAAGTTGGAGGTTATGGCATGAGTTATCTATTTTTGAAAAGAGGCTAAAGCAACCTGCATGGAACGAATTAAGTTTGCTTGAAATTGTGTCAATGCGTCACTAGTGGTAGTAGCATCAGGGTTTAAGGTAGTCTCTAGTTGATTAACATTTAGTCAGAAGGTTTCCTCCTCCTAAGAGAGATGAGACTTATTTCTAGAAGGATTGACCATTGTCAGCTCAAAATCAAGGGTGTGAATTTCAAAGGAATTAATTTCTTTCCCACAAACAATGTCAATTGATAACTCTTGATCTCAAGCTGGATTGACAATCCTACAAAAGGACATAAGATTGAGTTAAGAAAGGTTGAGAATCCCACATCCACTACGATACTTAATTTAAAGTTGTTTTTGAATGATTGAAAATAAGATGATAGTAGACAATATCTTTTTTATTATTGAGATGCTATTTTACGATATCGAAATTTGAGGAAATTGAATGTCTCATAACTACATGATTTTTGGAAACTAAAAAATGAATACCTCTAGATCTTTTAAATATTATTGTTCGTTTCATTTAGTACTATTAATGAGATTGATCATCCGAACAGTATCACCATTCAAACTTTAACTCCTTATCTATTTGAAGAACTGCATGTTTATAGGGTAGATATCCGTTGGCAAGGGTTTACATACACGAGGCTATCATATATACCAAGAGTGATCTCCATCTTACTTGTAGTTAAGGAAAAAGAAGCATAAACTAATTAGGTAGTTATTCATCCACAAAACACATATTTGAGAAGATTGATGGAAAATCTACTTAAGAGTTAAAAGGGCAAATAAATATCTATAGAAAGCGACAATGAGTAATCAAGTGTAACCGCGTCGAGGAAGTCCTATTGGGCCGCAATATTTAAAACCGAGTGCGCACTGTGGATGCGTCACGCACACTGTCGCTTCGATTTGGATAACAATGCGACAACGGCCGCTATTACGTTACATCAGATATTGTTCTTTTCTTTTTATTTTGTTTTTTTCTTTCCCTCGGTCAGAAAATGAAATCACAGAGCCTTTTAAGTCTTTATGTTTATCCTCAAAATACTTAAAAATAAAAATAAAAAATAGAACTTTGGGAAAAGTCTTTTCTACCGGCCTTAATGCGCGTGCGCTGCAGTCCCTCTAACATATAAGAAAGACCTCTATACGTCTTTCTCACTTAGTTACTACTAATGCAAGTGAAAATAGGGTTTTAAAATTCATTTAAGCTAATTGAAACTAAGTGTCCCCACTTATTGGATTTAGATTGAGCCATGATATAATTTAATTAATAATAGAATATTTTTAATTATATAAAAATATATAAATTTAATTATATAAATACATTATCTATAATTTATAGTGATGAATATAAAATATTTTATAAATGAAAATTTTCTCCTCATCTAATTTTAAATGAAAAATGTTTTATAAATAATTTGTATGTGATAATTTTTTTTCTTGATAATTCACTATTACCTTATATTTCATAATTTCTCCTCATCTATTTTTTAAAAAAAACATTAAACACGAATTTATTGATTGAATTTTCTTCTCTTCACTCTAAAGCAAAAAGTGAGTTTTGTTAGGAACAATGTATTTAATCAGAGTGACTAGTTTGATTGATTTAATTCAATTAATTTAATAATAAATAAAATTTAAAAATAATTTTAAAAAATAAAAAAATATATAAATATATTCCCGATTTTGGATAGATTATTTGAAATTATTCAAAACTAGATCGAAATTCGATTATTTAAAAAATGAAAAAACCGATACCAAAACAAAATAAAAAAAATATTCGTTCAAAATTAAACTAATTTTCAGTTCGGTCTAATTCGATTATTTGAATATTTTAGATTTTTTCTTTAAAAATTAAATTTATAAAAATAGAGTTTATATATATATATAATTAAATTTATAAAAACTAAAACTTTTACATATATATATATATATATAAGTATTTAAAAATTAAATACATATGTAATTAAAAATAAATACACATATGCATATGTATTTAAAAATTAAAATTACAAAAAACAGTTTATATATATATATAGACACAAATCGATTTCAGGTAATGGTTCAGATCGATCTAATTCAATTAGGTTTAGTTTGAAATAATCAATATCTTCTCAAATTATTATTATGATTTAGATTGATTCAGTTATTTTATAATTTGTTTAATTTCAGTTTTATTATATTCAGGATTCGTAATATGAAAATTACTTTAAAAACTGAATTAAATCTATTCGAACCGGTTATTATCCTGTTCTCAAATCTACCGGTCCGGTCTGATTTTTAAAACACAGGTTGAGACGTGTGAGGAGCGAGTTTCACCGTCGCGATTGACATTTGACCCAAGCAATGACAGTTAATTACAGGGGAGTGCGTGTGCGTCCATTTGCACGTGCACTCCCTCGTTCAGTCCGTGTCTGTGAATGTGCGTAGGAAGGGTCTTTCCTACTCTCTATTAATAGGGAAATCAAACTGACTTCTCTACTTCCAGGCTCTGTTATCTCTTTATGGTTGTCGTTTGTCTTCTTCATCTTCTTATTTCTAGGCCGAGTTAACCCAAATTTAGCATTGGAGGAAACCCAGTCTCTAATTGGAATACCGGAAAAAAAAATTTCTAGACATGAGACGGTTTTCTTTCTTTGTCAGAAACTTTACCAATCTGATTTCCTTCCTTCTTCCTTTGCTCGACAAACTCCCTTCAAAATTGCTCCCTGCGCAAATTGAGAATATGGTTTCGTTCGTTTCTCGCTCTGGTCGCCATCTCCAGCGTTATGATAGGGACTGTCGCCAAGTTGTAGGGTCAGTTTTTTCATTTCTGGGTGACCTGTTATTGAAAAGTTGAGAAAATCAATCAAATCTAGATTTTTTTGGTAATGGGTCGCTTGAATTTGCTAAAGTTAATATCATATTGGTTTATTTGAAGGAAAAATGAAGCTACAAATTTGTTGTAGAGGCTCTTGATGAGTAATTACCTATATTTGGATAAAGGTATTCCTAATATTTTTATGCTTTGTATAAATTTTTGCAGGTGTATTCCTTACAGATATAAGAAAAGTGATGACAATGATGGAAGTTGCAGGGAAGATATAGAAGTTCTTGTGATCAGTTCACAGAGGGGTCAAGGAATGTTGTTCCCTAAGGTAGTTTACATATATATTCTCATTTTATTTTTAAGATACTGGTCAAATAAACATATCATTAGGGGGTTCAAATGCCATTGTTACTTAAACTTGCAGGGAGGATGGGAAAAGGATGAATCCATGGAAGAAGCAGCTCGGCGGGAGACCCTGGAGGAAGCAGGAGTGATTGGCAGTGTGGACGTAAGTATCTGCTGCCATTGGTTAATTAGTTCATGGAAGTTTGATTTGACTGCAATATCCTTGCGCTTGAGTTTCTTATTGAATAATCAATGGAGACTGATCACGCGAAATTCTACTTACAGTGTAAACTATTGGGTAAATGGCTATATATGAGCAAAAGGGGTGGCATAATGCACGAGGGCTACATGTTTCCGTTGCTTGTTCACAATCAATTAGATCTCTGGCCAGAAAAAAAAATCCGAAACCGAAGATGGGTATGTGCAAAAATCTACCATAATGCATTGCAGATATTGAACCAAATGGGAATTTGTTGGGAATGAGAGGCCTAATTTTGCCGTGTAAAATTTTCAGGTGACAATTAAGGAAGCCAGAGAAGTATGCCAACTTTGGTGGATGAGGGAAGCTTTAGATGAGTTAGTTCGTCGGCAACAACTACAACGGGCAAATGAAACAACCTGTGTATAGAAGATTGCCTTCAGTTCCAATCCAAAAGCTTGTGAATAACGAAAAATTGGTTGCAGTTACAGAGTATCTTGCAAATGTACAGATGATACCATTTTTCATTTTTTGTTTTACCCTTTCTGTTCTGTTCTATGTACAAATCTTTGATCCGTTCATTGATTCTTTCGATTCAGTAAACTTGAATTCTTATTTTCATGAATTTTCCTGGAATTCTAGACCTCTGAACTTCTTCATAAATAGCGTTGCTAAATTAAAACCATTATTATCATCGTTGTAGTCAACACTTTTTCTCTCTCCTTTCTCATCTTTTATTTCTTTCTGTTCCGCCTTTAGTTTATGTTGTTATTTATTTATCATTGAATAATTGGCTTTGCATGTTAATTAAAATTTAGTTTTTGAATTGTGGATTATGGATAGAGTTAGCAAATTTCCGTTGTAACCCAAAAACAAAAAAAATAAAAATAAAAATAAATCTAATTAATTCAATTTATTTATTGTTAATTCTAATTATTTTGATTTTTTTATTAAAAATTTTTTAAAAAATGAATTGATAAAGTTTTTGTAGATGAACAAAACCAAAAAAAAAAAAAAAAGTGAGCGATACAACTCATAGTTTTTGGCCCTTTTAAAAAAGTAGCACACAGTACTGTAGAAAATGAAATAGCATTAATCACTCATTAATTGGTTTGATATATGGAAAATGGAAATAGGCATAGGATCATTCTAGAAAAAATGAATATAATTTATTTAATATATTTGATAAAAAAAAAAGAAATGAGAATATAATTTTTATTTATTTTTAAAAATTAAAATATCTTATTATTTTTTAATATAATTAAACATGAGATTATAAAATGTGGCCACAGCGTTTTTAAGTGCAAAAATAAAAGACCGCAAACTTTTGTATGTATAAATTATAGGTCTGACATAAGGATGACGTCAAACAAAAGAAGCCTACTTTTATTATATGTTGTATGATTATAGACCCTAAATTTTTCTACACTACGAGACTAAAAAGATAATTATGATGATTGTACATTATTATTATTATTATTATTATTATTATTATATTGGTGATTGTACAACGACATGTAAGACTTTGCGACATTATCATGTTAGCTTTTCTTTCCTGTAAAAAGAGTCATTTTACTAGGACAAAGTTAAGATTTATTAAAATGAAAAAAAATATAATTTTATAAAATAATAAAAAGAGAGTATTAATTGTTAAAATTATATATAATTATATAATTAGAGATAAGATCAATTACGTAGACTGATGTAAGCAGTGTATTGTTTATCAACTTTTTAGGTTGTGAATTCAATTTTTTTACTCTTTTTTTAATTCATATAAAAAAATATAACTCATATAGAAAAGGACTAATTGAGTTTTTTTTTATTTATTTATACCTCATACGTAATACAATTTTTTTTAATTGTGATCGGATAAAGATGAATAGTTTTTTGTCATTAGATGATGCTAATTCATAAAGATGATAGAAAAGTGTTGTCAATTATAAAGACTGCCGACCATAATGAACCAATGACATATTATGCTATCACACATGCACACACACACGCACATACACACATTCACATATATATATATTAGTAAAAAAATAAATAAAATTATAAAGATTTCTAAAATATCTTAATTATATCTTAGATTTTTGTTTAAATATAAACAGACTATTAAGACAATTACATGATACGCTAAAGAAGAAATTTATTCCTTAGACTGACCGACATAATGAAATAGTAAGAGAAATTAAGGAGAAAGTTTTAAAAATTTCATGTTTATATTTGGCAAACCTTTAGCTCCCATGATTGTGGTGACAAATGTCTCTGAATTAGGTTGCGGAGGGATCCTAAAACAGTTCAAAATGGAAAAAAAAAAAATTGTGCAGTTTATTTCAGGAAGATAGAATGATTCTAGAGCAATTATTCTATTATTAAAATAGAAATATTTTTAATTATTTTATGTATTACAAAGTTTCAAAGTTATATTTTAAATAAAAAAAATTTTGCGTCGATTGTATGCAAAACAAAAAATGTTCAAAATATTACATTAAAATAAATTTTTGTCAGATGACAAACAATTTTTTGTATATTTGATTTTGATATTGAATTTACTAAAAGAGATACAAACTCAATATTATATTTTTTAACTCGAGAATTTCTCCAAAATAGGCTATAATACCTCCCTATGGCAAAGCTTTAGTACAAACTAATACGAAGCCTATATTAGCCTAATCCATAA
Source organism: Omphalea diandra (assembly GCA_949677035.1). Lineage (NCBI taxonomy): Eukaryota > Viridiplantae > Streptophyta > Magnoliopsida > Malpighiales > Euphorbiaceae > Omphalea > Omphalea diandra. The sequence continues at coordinate 47,039 of CATIWR010036119.1, forward strand.
AATTTTGAATTGATATGGTCCAAGAAGAAGAAGAAAGTAAGGCATAATTCTCACAAAAATAATTACAAGTACAACAATGGGTAGAATCTTTAGCTCAATATCCAAAATTACTTCTGACTTTATAAAGTTTGTCACATGTCTCACAAGTCCAAGAAGGTGAACCTCTCAAAAAACCTTATCTCAAGATCTGATTTCTACAAAATTTTAGATAGGTCTTCATCTAAAAAATCATTACAAAAGAATTCTTCAAACTCTTCTCAAATCGTGTTATCTCAAACAAATGTTGCAAAATCAAAATATTTATATAAAAAGCATTTTCAAAATATTTTGACCATAAAAGAAGATTTTATGCATCAAAACCCTTCCATGTAGCTAAAAATATTTTTTTCAAAAGGTTGGTTTTATAAATCATGAGATTTGAGTAAAATTCAATCTCGTTAGATGACAATTCTGAAAATTACAAATTTGGCTAAATTCAAACATTTTTGGCTTGGTAAATATCATCTTGAACCTGCTTATTCCACATGCACTCTACAAAAGATTATCCACCCTTCTAATTGGAGAAAAGACTTTTTTTTACTAAAATCTTTTCCAATAGATTTCCAAACCAAATTAAATCATTGTCGCACTTTCTTCTACTTGAATTATTAGTAAGTATGGTTTAATATATTTCTCCTATAAAATCCTAAAGATAGTCATTATTGGCTAATATAATTTAATTCAAAAATCAAAACTACCTGTATTCCTTATTGGTTATACAATAGTGAAATTACTATGGAACAGTGTCCCTAACTGCTGACTCTAAGAGTTCATACGTACTTTGAAATCTTTAAAGAATATTACAAACCTTCAAAGATTTAAAAAAAAAAAAAAAGAGAAAAAAAGATTCTCTTCATTGTTGCGTTTCTTTTCAAAATTTTTCTACCTTGGGTATGTGCATGGTACTTTGAAAACATTCAATAAGATACCATGTTAATCCTGATTAAAAAATTTTAAAGTGAATGATGAGACTCTTTTCAAAATAAGATCTCAAAAACTATTGTTATGGAATAATTGGAGAAAAATGAATATTCTCCCAATTTAACAAGGCCTAAACCCAAGCCAAATACTCTATTTGTTGGGCCCAAAAATCACATGTTCAAACCCTTTTAGTAGCAGCAAAATCACAAGAATATTACTTCTCTATTATGAGACAATTATTAAAAAGTAATTTTACGAATTATACAAATGTTGAGTCAAACTCAAAAGAACTTGTCATAGACATTTAAAATAATAATGAAGATGATTGCTATGATATCTTTTTACCAATAAAGTAAAAAAAGCATAAAACACAAAAGACAATTACTGACAGACTCATGTGAAGATCTTACCTTTGTTAGAAGATCCATGTGATCATTATTATAAAAGAAATCCATTGGCTCTCTTCTATTAGCTAATGCATGTGATTCTAAAGATAAAAAGTACTTTTGTTATGTGCCACTCACTAAAAATTTACAAATTTGTCATCCATCTTTTCTATAAAATGGAATCTCCTTCACTTGTAAAAGCAGAGTCTTAGAAGAAAAAACATACCACAAAAGAAGTTCATGTGTTGAGCACTTATAGCTATAGTTTTTTCAATTATAATAGCTCTCTTAATCATAAAATTACTTGTAACCTATCTATAAGTCTGTATCTCCTACAATTTTGTAATAATTTTATTTTCAATACAAGGTATTATTTTATATTTTCAAGGTATTTTCCTTACATCTTTTGCTTTAAGTATACTTTGTGCTTGCCTTTTTATGTTGTTCATAGTGCACTTATATTTTTACTATATATATGAACTGCATCAAACTAGGGTTATCTAATGTGCCTATGAAAGGAAGACACCATGGCACCTAATAAAGGCTACCAAACTATCTGGCAAGTCTCCTCCCGAAAGTTTTCCGTGAGCTAAAATGGACGGGCACGCCAAGAGTGAACCTCCATCAAAAGCTATTGCGAACCTTTCTCAAGTTAAGTGTTACCTCAATGTGCATATATAGAATGGAAGCTCCATTTCACCTAATAAGAACATCTAGCTACTAGGCAAGCTTCAACATGCTTCCCTCAACAACCACAACCACAACAAATGCCGACCGTTAGGAAGCGCCATAATTTGCCCAATGAACCTATCTTGTAAGTAAAAATAAGCTTTTAAGAGTCGCTGTTAATAGTTATAACATGATAAAAATAATACACTGTAATATTTTCGTTGGTGACATCATTATTTCAAGGCATTATTTCATAGATTTTAATATGAATATTAATGGGTCCTATGACAACAAATATTTCTGGCTTTTTTAATCATTTATTTTAATATATAACTCTAAATTAATGAACACTAACATATGTTTATTGAGTAGCTAATTAATCCATCTAATATTTGATATATTCACAACAAAATATAGAAATATATATATATATATATATATATATATATATATAGTTTTCTAAAGTTGTTTAAGATACAAATTTTTAATTTTTGAGGATTAATTATATGATAGGTAAGCGATTGAAAATATATAATTTTGAAATACTATATTATTTAATTAAATGTATTAAAAATAATTTTAAATTAACTAAAACTATATAAAATAAAAAAAGAAAAAGAAAAAATGGAGCATAAAATATTATCTGCAATACAATAATAATAACAATAACAATAAGAGAAACAATTAATAAATTATATATAATGAAAAATTGAAGAAATTAAACATTTTATATAAAATTTTAAATTATAATTGCGAATTTTTTTTGGAAACAAAATTATAATTGCGAATTGAAGAACAGTAATTGTTTTTTTTAATTGTAATAAAACTCGTCCAATTTGTAGTGGTTTGGAATTAAAACTCCCTCTTGTTGGCTCAGGACCGTAAGAACACAAGGCTAATAGTGACAGCACTATCATTTCCCTCGGGCATGACGAGCTGGTTAAAATTTCGGGTTTCACCAGGAACTAGCGCCAGCTGGTTAATACTTGGACCTGTCGCCATAGCATTTTTTTAACCCAACCAAAAACCAGAAACTAAAGCCCCTCGAACCCATTAGCACAAACTTCTCTCTCTCTCTATCCCTTTCTCTTTTGCTGCAGAAATAGAAAAGGCAAGGCTTAGGAACAGAAGTGACTATGAAAATCTTAGAAATGTTCGCATCTCAGAGAATGAGGTTCTTCCCTCTTTCCCTCATCTAGTTGATGTGAATGTGATTTTCTTTTTTTTGTTCTTTTTTAGTTAACCAGTAAAGGATTTTTTGGATTTGCTCAGTACGTCCTCTTTCAGAACCGATCAAAGCAGAATGTGATTAGTAGAAGAAAAAAGAAAAAAAAAAAAAAGTAGTGTTGTTTGGCAATAATTGAAAATGATAGTTTTCCCATTTCCCAGGCTCGATTGGCTTCTCTTGGACTACAGAAAACCCTCTCTGATCTTCGATCCCTCACTTCGTCTGCAAGAGCAACCCACAAGAAAAACTACGTGAAAAGAGTTTATGATTTCACAAATTTGCGTCGCTCTGGTCGATTAAAGCACATTTCGACTGAGTTACCAACATTGGCCAAGGCTCTTCCTTTGCGCCGATCTAATCGCCTCCGAGCACCTAGATACTCGAATGAAGGTATATTCCTGGCCCTCTGTTTGTTTTTAGACAACCTTATAATGATGCTTGTTTGTTTATGTAGAAGGGAATGGTGATGAGGGTGAAGGAGTATATATTTCAGAGGAAGAGAAGAGGCCTGCAAATGCCCCATTTGTCAACATAAAAGATGGGAAGTTTCTTTCTTTCTGGACTGAGGATTCTGCTGGGCGCTGCAACAGCAAGGGCAGGGGCTTAATCTATAACTCTGTTGTTGGGATTTGCTGCCATTTCTGCGGGTTTTGTTACATTTCCCTTTCTTATTTTTTGGTCAAGTTCTGTTTCATTCCTTAATTCAAAGCATACACCTATTTACCAATGAGCATTCCTGTTTTTATCAGTTCAAATTTGTAGCCACTAAAATGTTCTATTTTTTTGTATGTTTATGTTGATGGAAAAAAAGGATTTAATATATATAGGAGATAAGGGCTTAAGTCCCTCCCTATGGCTTTCCCCTTGAAAAGTTTCTGATGCTCCAAAATTAATATTCACATACCAATTCAAGTTGCAGTTTCTTATGATATTGATGCTTATATACATACCATTAGTCCACTGCAAACATTTTGTAGGCAAAAGAAATTGTGCGGCAAAGAAGATTGCAAGCGTTGTTGTAGTCTTGATCTAGATCGGCCATGTATAGGTTAGCTTCAAATAAAATGACCCTTTTCAATCTGTAGGTCTGTAGGTGTTCTTTTGCGTTTCTAATGGTTTTCTCATCCTTTTCTGACCAGGGAAAGCGGACTGTTCAGGATGCCATTCCCCCAGTGGAGTTTTCTGTCGAGCTTGTCTCAAGTTTAGGTACGGTGAAGGTAAAGCTTCTATCCATGATTGTGGCCTAAAATTACTCAATTCAAGTACCTTAGAAAATCGAATGAAAAAGAATAGAGAAGTTTCACTTTGTCTCAACAATTTTATCTCAGAACAAATTATCTGAACCTATTTTACTTGATTTTTTTTATTAGAAATTGAGAAGGTAAGAGGGGAAAAGGAATGGATGTGTCCTCATTGCATAGAAGAAAAAAGGAATAAAAACTTTCTGGATATCCAACAGGTATGTGGATGCGTGAATTCTCATTTTTCATGTACTCGTCATTGCATATCAAAGATTTATTCTTGTCTCTTTCTCTTATGGACCAGTTCATTGTGCTTAAGGAAGCGAAAGATGGCTCCAACTGCGATTGCAATATTCAAAGGTTGCAAATGATTTTGTTTAGTTTGTATGCATTCACATTGTTAAGACTATTTTGTTGATTTCAATTCATTTGGATGTGCAACTGAAGCTATAGAAATGGGATACGAATCAGTAGCACACCTTATAATGGATGCACTTCAAAGAAGAGCCAGATCAATGTGACTACGAAGAGGGCTCTCTAACTCCAAGTTCAACATGCAAGTAGTATCAGAGCAGCTAAAGGTGGAATTATTTTGCTAATTATGTACTTTAGTTCCACTGTGTTTGCTCTACTCTTGTCACTTGTATTTTGTCCGATGGAAATGTACAGAAGAATATTGCTGGGATTAGTTAGTTCAATTCAAGTAGACATGACAAAGCAATCAAATGAGAAATTTGGCGAAATTTATTGACAAGCTAAAAAGAAAAAATTTTATTCAAGAGCAATGATCAAATTTATTGATGATTTACAAATGTTCTGCGGCTATCGTGGCCATATCGCGTGTGCGTGTATGTCAGTTTAGATACATTTATTAACAGGGAGAACAGAGCCTACAAACCCACTTGATCGCTCTGTCAAATCAACTTGTTCAAATAAAAAGATAAGATACAATTGAAAGAGTGTAAAAAATAAAAATTTGTGAACTCCTAGCCAATAAATAAGCTTAATTAGCTGCAAAGTAAATAGTCATGGAAAATTTGGCAACAGCACCAATTTAGTATCGAGTACGATCACATAAACAATGGGAGAATGCAAGGGAAAAAAAATTAGCCATCACTATTTACAAGCTAGCTACTGCTAAAAAAGTGCCTCAATTGACACGATAGTTAAAAATTTATACGACAAAAAGAAAAAAAATAAAAAAAAAGGATAAGAATCTAGGATCAGCTAATGAATTCCTCAATTAGTATACAGGAGTATCGTAAAAGAATAAGCCAAATAAACATTACAGCTTAGTGATCCATGATCATGAAGATGATTTTCAAAATAACGCCTCCGAAGAGATGCTTCCCTGTAAAACACCCAAATATTTTTGCTTCAGCCATGCTACGAGGACCATTTGTTAGTCATCTGCACCAAAATTGATTTCAAGAAATGAGAATATCAAAATCAAGCTCAGACGGTTTGGAAGCACTTAAAATTGAATTCGCTGAATTTACCCAGAATCTTTAGGTAGATACACGGATTAAGAAAATTCATCCTTAAGGAAAGAGAAAAATGCCATCTTCCTAGACTTAAATATAAAGGCTTCACCCCCTTTCAGAGCAACCATGAATGTACAATCCTATCGAGACTTTTTTCTTTGCCATCTTCATAGACAACATGACCACAAGGATCAAGATGTCAGAAAATGGTTTTTGAATTTTAGTCAATGCATGCTGTTTCAAAGTAAGTTTCCAATCCTTTTATCAAATATGATATGCAAGTTATCACTTGACTGGCACTTCTGTTGCAAAAGATATTTAATCATGTCTTTTTAACTCTATTTTCTCCTACTCTCAATTTGAATAACCATTGCAATGCAACATTACAATGAATTAAAGTTTCAAAGTTCCAAAGGCTCAATGCCAATTAGCAGGGAAAAAAAAGGGAAATCCTATGAATGAAAGGAAGAAAGAGGCGACATAGGATAACTTGCAGATCTAGAGTTCTAGTGGGGCTTATGCCTTGCATTCAATGATGAAAAGAGTAGACACCTTGGTAAAACAACTACAATTTGTAACCAAGAATAACTAGGAAGCAAAATAGTCCAGGAAAATAAAAGGAAGTATGAAATGCAGGTAATGCACTGGGTAGATTGAACAGCTAGTCTCCTTAGCATCACATCTAGGATTGAATTCCATATCACAATCCCAAATAGAACAACTGCCAGAATTTTTGTGAAGAAACACCCAAGAATAAAACATCATAAGGTTGGGCATTTATAAACCCAAAGTAGTATCATACATCAAAAACATCGGATTTGTAGAACTAGTCCTCACCCTCAATATTTGGATTCCCAAAGAAAACTAGAAGGATCAGAGTTTTCCAATCCAAACCAGCCAGGACTCAAAATAGACTTAATTTTTATAAGAAAATTAAAACCTAAAAACAAGCAGACCTGAAATTATAAAAATTACGCCTAATAAAGCTTAAAGTTAAAGCATCAGATAACAGCTAATTTAAAAAGACTACTAGGAAATTATTCTATTATAGCCCACAACAATCTGGAAAATTATTCTAAATTTCTGAATCTCTAAATTGTTTTTTCTCGACCTCCTTTTATATGCACCAAGAGTGGTACAGATTGAAAGAAAATAAATCACAATTTCAAGAAAAGAAAGATACGAATTATGATATAAAACTGGAAGCAATAAGCACCTTTTTTGGGATAATATCCAATTTTTTCAAAACGTACCACTTGACTGATCAACATGTACAAAGAAACTTGCTGCCACTATGAGATAGCAGAGAATGAGCATTAAGCCTTTGAAATAGTTTGATGTTCCTTCCTGCACAAAAAACAAAGATATTGAAGACGAATGAGTATCTACATGCAATCCTGCATAGTTGAGCCAAAATATCAGTTCTATCAATATTCTCTAGGGCCTCATTTTGATTGAGGCCTTAAAATCCATGGATTTATCAAAATCCATGGAATTAAGAAACTTGCGTTGTTCATGGGTTTTTGATTCCATGATTTTAAAATTGTAACTTGTTTGTTATGCATATAAAATCCATGGAATTTCAGGGCAGTTCTGGAACTTTTTCTAAAAAAAGTTGAATAAAATCTCATTCATTAACAAGAGAGATTTGGCAAAAACCCACCTCCTAGGTGAGTTTTTAGAATCCATCATTTTGATAGATTTTGGTAGATGATGGATTTCCTCCAAACCCCCAAATCCAAGGATTTTGCAAAATCCCTCATCAAAATCCGTCAAACCAAACATTGCCTAGATTTCCATGCTTCACCTTGTGATAGATTTTATCTACTATTCTAACTCAAACTCAAGTATTTTTTGGTCAAACATACAGTTCCCAAATTATTTAAGTTCCATTAAGGCCATATGAATAGCACTTATTAAGCATGAAATCTACAGAGTTTAGTGAAAAGACTAGTTAAATTATGTCATCAAGCTGTCATTTCAAGGAGTCCAATACTAAACCCTTCTTTTCGTCTATGCTATTTATTACCAAGCACAATTTAGCTTAGGTACACTTGAAGACTTGAGATATTTGTATGTATATATTCCATAAGGACCGCATAATGTAGGACCTACTAAGTAACTAACTTAATTATGCTTCATTATGAATAAAACTTGAATACTTCATAGATTTCACAGTTTTGATTTAAAGGAGAAAGGATCTAGGAATTGCATGTAACTGGCAGTATGGACTGGAATATCAATCTTATGTTCAATATTTCATTAAAAACTAGTGTTATATCTTTCTAACAACATTTTCTTCAAAATATCAAAATATTGCAGAAACGTCTATAACAAATGAAGAAAATTTTCATATCAAACTATTATCTTAAAGAAGACAACAAATGATGAGAAATTTATGAGAATTTTCAATTAACTATAAAAATTAAAAGACTGAAAAGAAGTCTGAGACTTTTCCGGAAGCTTTTTTTCATAAAAGAAGTTCAACAAGAAATTCAACAATATCTTGTAGATTTCTTTTTCTGCAAATGCAGTCCATGCATATTGACAACTACCATTAAGAAACAAATAATAATAATAACCTAACCCACATTGAGTTAGAGTATTGGAGTAGCAACCACTGTTTCCCATATTATCATCCAAGAAAAGGAGCTTTTTTCTACCATGGAGTTGGGATCAACTCTGAATGTTCTCAAGAAGTTGGCATTCAATCTAAATGCATCGGACAGGAGATGAATGTAAAGAAAAGAAAAAGGATCAGATTGAGGGATTAGTTTGACTATAAAAAGAGAAATAGATTGTCGAATGATAAACGGGAGGAAGAGAGATTGTAAATATTCTAAAAGAGTATTTTAGAGAGATCAACCAATGTTTATCTCTGCCTCAAACATTACGATTTGCTTTTTTTCATTACCAAAAAAATTTTTTTTTTGCTTGGTTAATTAGTTTATTAGTTATACTACTACTTCTAAAAGACTTGCATGCTTTTCAAATTCACCTTTTCTTTCTCCTTGTTAAAAAATCTACTTCACTTTCACTTTCGTTAATTGATGAAATCAAATTTCCATTTTGACCCATTGTTAACCCCTTTCTTTGTAATGATGAATAATAAAGGAAAAACAATGAACAATTATGTGAGTCATAAAAATTGCTTCAAAAAATTCAATGTGGCACTAAGATCATCATTATATTGCTGTTGTAGAACAATATTAATATCTATCTTGCATTAGATTATAGAACTTATTTCATGTGTATTGTAAATGAGGTTCTTAATTTTAATTATTTATCCACTAACAACACAAATCCCTTGTTAATTATTTTTTTTATATTTTGATTTACAATTGTTTATTTTAGTATTTGTTATGTATGTCAAAGTTTCATGCAATTTTACAATAACTTCTTTGTAATACCAATATCATAATCCATGATTTTCCATAATTTCAAGAACTCTATATGGTGAGAAATATCCATATTTAAGTCCTTGGTTAGTAGTTTATGATTTGATTTGGAAAAAAAAAAACTTAAGAAAATAAGAGGATATATTGTGTTTGAAATAGTGTAGCAATGGACAAGATTTACAGAAAAGTACAATTTAGAACCTAGTGATTTTTTTCTTTTGGCCTTGTTTTTTCTAATTATTTCCTTTCTGCCCCAAAAAATTCATTGTTTTTCAGTATCTTAGTTATGTTAATTATTGGGACATACACGAAATCTTAGAAAATAATATTTAAATGGTTGTGAGCTGCCACATTAACAAAAACTAATGATTCAATGAGATTTGGCGTACTAACAATTAAAATCACAAAACCCATTGCTCCCCACCCCCAACCAAAAAAAAAAAAAAAAGAGGGAAAGGCCCTGAACAATAAAATATAAATTGTATCTTTTCCTGATATTAATACTATGAAAGTTGTAAGATTAAATGAATAGTTAAACAGGTGTTTTTATCCTTGAAACTGACAAGATGAATAGTGAAGCAGCTGCTCATAACATTTTATCCAATCTAAATCAAGCACACTGGAGAGAATCTTGCACAGTGTTCTTCTTTAATTTTATGTATCCTTATTAAAGCATTTTGGTCCTCAATAATGAACCATCAATATTACTTGACCTGTTTCGATGATAATTGTCCCAAAATGGTTTTATGTTTTATTTTAGAACATATAAATTTTCTTTCGTGAATTTGATCAATTATACTATTTAATTATAAATTATAATTATAATACATCAAATATATAAAAACATAAAAATAATGAAATTTACTCATAATATTTTTCAATTAAAATAATTTAATAATTAAAATAATGACTTGATAAAAAATACGTTCAATATGGCAAAAAAAAAAAAAAAAAGCTCAAACCATTTTGTGTATTTACTAAAATATATAATAAAACCTTTTAGTCCGATCATCTTAATTGAATCTTTTACTTATTATATTGATTAAAATTTAATTTTAAAAATTGTTAGTACTAAAAAAATCTCCCTTTTGAAGAAAAATATTGTAAACTTTTATTGTATTAATAATATTAATAATATCGTACTAAACGTTTATTATATTAATGTGACTGTCATCAGTTATCGATGATTGCCACTTATCAGTGATGATTGAATAATAAATGTCAATGATCAAGAATGATTGGTGATTATAAGTACATTAATATATGTATTTATATAGTTTATTTTTCATTTGAATGATTTTGTTAAAATTTAAAAAATAACTTACTCTTTTTAAAATATAAATTCATTTTATTTGAAAATGACTTAATTGTTCTTTTGGCCAAAAAAAAAAACTCTATAAACTAATTTTTCTGCATGTGCCAAACATCAAAAAAACGAAAAATTATTGAAAAAATATTTTTCATGAAACAACCAAAGTTTAAATATTTTAATGTACTAAATTAATATAAATATATATTTTAAAATATTTTAATGTTTTAAATTAATACAAAAATACATTTTTAAAATTATCTAAAAGGATTTTCTAAAAAATATTAGCAAAATCGTATCTAACATATAAATTAGTCTAAACATATTTTATCAGACAAATATTTAAAAATTTAACAAGCATGAATAAATTAATAAAATACTAAAATGGGCTAACAGAGGTAAAATAATTCATATAAAAAAATTCAAAAGAGAAATAAACAACTAAGTATCTTCACTTATAACATTTCATATAAAAATGGTGATATTTGAATGTATATGGTACATAATATATTAAATATTATAAATTATTAAATAATAATAAACTAATTTTAGTTGTTAATTGTGAACCTAACAAATAAAAAAAATTAACTAAGTAAATTATAACTAATGCAAATCAACATTTATTATTACTTTTCCTCTTTTATGAACTTTTAATTAATCTTGATTTAAGTGCTTAAAAGTTACCAGTCATGTTGTACATACTTGAATGACTTAAATAAAAATCCCAGGAAATATTTCTTTGAAATATCAACCATTATTACTCTTTCGTGCCTGAAGCTGCTGCCCCTCTTCCTTGTTTTTACTTGAAAGAGGGCATGAAGAAGTAGTAATTAGATGTTTTAGGTGTTGTTCTCAACAATATTTGAACTGTACTGGAAACATAACTAACGAAAGAGAGAAAAAGAAAGAAGTAGTTCAACCAAGAAGAAGAAAGAGAAAGAAGTCACCAAATTACTCACTAGTACTCGCAACTTCAAATTCAAACCATATATTAGCTTTAAATGATTCCATCACTTGATAAGAAAGTGATTTGATTAAATTGTTAACTATAGTAAGGACTCGTTGACTAGTAACTTGACATTTGTAATTAAAAAAAATCATATGTTAACAATAAAACTCCTAAATATTAAGTAAACTCTACTCCTTATAAGTTGCTTTTTCATTTTTCTAAATAATAATAACAAATCTCTACTTTGCCAAACCATATGAAAGAAATTTACAAGAAAACCAATATTAATAAAATTGATGATAAATTAAAATAATTTCAATTTTCTCTTTTCCTACCTGCATCATTTTTAATCAATTAGAAAAACTAAATCTTGCATTTTCAATTAGTGAAGTTCAAGAATCCTCAACTTTGAAACATTCTCAAGTGAAGAAACAACATTTAACTCTTTTCCGTTTCAGATAGCTACATCACAGGTATATGGCTTTATGGTTTATATATATAACAAACATTATATTCACAACAGAATTTTAGATAAATAACATGAAGGATAAAAAACTGCCACAAACCTGCGACATAAATGCCACAACTAGTACAGTGATAAAGAGGGTTGCTGTCTCAAACAGTTGAAAATTCAAGTCCATTGGTTGTCCCATGAGCCACCCAACAACCACACAAAAAGGAATCTGCGATTTTTAAAACAAAATTGTCCTTAACCTACCAACGCTAAAGAAAAAAATATTTTTTTCTATCTTCTCAAATTTGGATTAACATAATCTATTATGCCAGAATGTTTTACATCCTACATTTCAAATAGGTGATTGATATTTCACTAGAAAAATTAAATTTAACTTTTAAAGAACTAGGTAATTACATGCTAAATTCAAAACTCATCCATTCATTTTAAATTAAATGGTTGAGATAATCCAAACATGATAAATCATATTAAACATTAGAGGATCTAAATCCTAAATATCTATCTCCTACTAAATGTGTCAGCTGAAGAACAAAAAAGTAAAACTTTGTTTATTAAATATGAACAAAAATTATTCTCCAACAAGCAAAAGAAATCAATTTAGACATGGTTACTCAACAGTAATGAAGCCACTGTAGGGGCAGTGAGGCAAGTCACTTGTTTCTTCTCGCAACTTTGAAACATTTCGCTAATTTATACTTTCCCCCCACTAAATTTTTTAAGTTTGCCTTCTTTAACAGATCAAAATTACTCTCTAGGTAATAAAATTAAAGTTCAATCTATCACTAGTTCACGGTTAGATTTTGTTATTTTAGTGATAAAATTAAAGGTCTAATAATTTAGAAAATCCAAAAGTACGCGTGTATTTGCAATTATAGCCCAAATTTATAAACTTAGCAATTTAAGCCCATGTTTGAATTTTAATAACAATTATAGTCTAATTACAAAATTATGAGAAAATGAATGCGCTTATTACCCATTTATTAATTAATGTTTTATCAATTAAGTATCAATTATAGCTTAATTACCATTTAATCAATTAAATATCAATTACTTATAGTATAATAAACACACTTTTTTTCTCCTAAATTTGTAATTTGTCTATAATTATTACTAAAATTCTAAAATGGGTTTCAATTGTAAAGTTTTTAAGTTTGCACTATAATTGCAAATACAAACATATTTTTAGATTTCCTTAGTCATTAAACCTAAAATTAAATAAAGTTATCCACAAAATTTATTCTATTCATTTTTTAGAAAAATTGAGCTTATATATATATATATATATACACCCTAATTAGGGGTGTAATTGAGACAAGTCGAGTCAAACCTTGTTAGGCATGAAGTCGAACTCGACTTGAAAGCTCAAAACTTAAGCTCAAGCTCGATCAAGTTTTAATTTTTAAACTCAAGCTAGAGCTTGGTCAAGTATTCGAATACTTAAACTCGACTCGAATAGACTTATTTATTTATATAATTTTTTTTTTGTGAATCCTATAAATTGAAATTTGAATTTGAATAAGCTCAATTAGGCATGAATCAATTAATCTTGATTCATATTATTGTAAATATGTTTAAACTCAATTCAGCTCGCTCAATTACTCGAGTAGCTCTAGCTCAACTCGATTAATTTCGAGTATTTTTTGAATCGATCTCGAATAGTTCGCGAATTGTCTCGATTCATTTACAGCTCTAACCCGACTAACAACTTTCTATATCCACCACTATACTCAATGTCCTAATAATTTGATGATGAAAATGATGTAAAAAACTTACCACAAACATTGATATCTGCGTGCTTGATCCAATTGCAACTCCAAGCGTAATGTCCTAAAGAAAATTTGAAACATGCTTAAAGCCCAAAATAATACCAGCAACAGTAACATTTTTAAAATAAGTAAAATAAATTGAGAAAATGTTGTTGCACTAACGAGCTTATCCTTCATGGCAAACATGATTGCACTTGCATGCTCAGCAGCATTTCCTACAATTGGGAGTAGAATGACACTAATAAAAGCAACTGGCATGTTTAATGCATCAGATGCTCCCTGAAAAAAAAGCAACAATGCAGGTAATATATTGTTAAAAAAGCAGTTAAAGTTATCAGATTTATCAGATTATAATTATTCTCTAATTTTTATTGACATGATATGGAGAATAAAAAGTAAACTTTTTGGAGATCCAAAAGTTCAAAAGGATATTACAATAATCAATTTACAAGTATGGCCAACCGTAAGCAGTGGTATTAACATTCAAAATTGATGCTCATATATCACACACGACCAACTTACACAATTAATTATATTCTACTGACATCATGGTTTGCTATATACTTTTAAGCAAAGAACTCTACAAGAGAGTACCCACAAATAATAGGCATCCTAGATGCTGCATGAAAAAAAAAAAAAAAAACAAAGAAATCCCCTTGTTATTTCCTTTTAGGATGTCAATGAATTTTACTCGTAATTCTGAAAATCTTATGCAAAACTCCTCCTTGAAAAAGTGCTATTAGGACCATTTTTAGAAGTGTGCAATTGCTTCCTTAGACTCACTTCTAGGTCTTATAGCATCTAAATAATCAATATCTCCACCAGAATTCGTAATCAAATCTATAGTTGTAGTTAAAATAGCAGCCATCAGCAGAATTTTGGAGAGCATTTAGCTTTATTTCTATTATTCAATGGAGTTAAAAGAAAAGCATATCCTTTGCATTTGCTTCCTCATGAGTAACCTGTGCATCACAAATTCTAAACATTCTGACCATGATTCTTTTTAGTATAATCTTTGCAGTAATAAAGGCCCTTTAGAGTTTACAGTATCAAGGGTTTTAGAATTAGTTTATCACGGCTATTCATGGTATCCATTAGTTTTGACAGAGGAATCACTTAAAACTCTCTGTGTTTTGACCAAATCATTCAAGCACCTTCTGTTCTCTCTCTTCCCCCTTCACCGACTTTGGATGCTATTTCTTTCTAAAATTATTTCTAGGAAACTTCTTAAATTTCCTGATGAAACACAAGTCCCTGTATCAGAAGTCCCTTTGGTTAAAACTTAGCAGCTTTCGACAAAACCTACAGATTCTTCCTGCAAAAATTGGTCAGTATGTTAAGCGTCTCCCACTAACTAGCACTCCCAAACACTTCAAAAATCTTATCACTTCAAATTGAAAAAGGTCTATACCAGTTCATATTGGAGCTAGGTCATACCAAGTTACTACCCTCACTTTTTTTGTAGCAGAAAATGACTCCCACTCTCCAGGAATGTTGTACTACACTCCAGATGTCTGAAATATCAGCATGCTTACTTGCCATTGTCCTATGCACTCACTGAAGCTGGAATTGTGTGTCACTCTTCCAAAATTTCACTAAGAGACCCGTCTTTCTTCTGCCTAAAGTCCACAGGCTCATATCAGAGGTGCTTCCATTGGTTTAGGATGGGTATGCTACCTCCTTTCATACACTGCCTATCGTATCCAAAGTCATGTTCCAGTTAGTCTCATCTCACCATTCTCCAAGGCATAAGTCATCAAACTTTTACTAGCGGAATTTAGAGATTCATTTTTACTGTGGTAGATGCTATGAGATAAAGCAAACAATATATTTTATTTTTTTAAGAGAAATTACATGAAAGATGAAAAAAAATTATTTGAATTTGATCATGCACCAATTTGCAATTCCAAATCAACACTACAATGAAGTGGCCCTTAAAAGCAGAAGCCAATGGAAAGACATTAAGATGACATAAAAAGTATGCATAGAGAAGAATTAAAGCAACCACAAGAAAAATGGAGACAATGAAAGAGAATATTACAAGAGGTATAATTCAAGATACAACAGAATAGTACAGAAAGTCCATTTAGCATATTCACTTGGTGAAGTGGACCATAAAAACACTGCATTTGCAATTCCAATTAAGGGGAAAAGAAAATGCATGAATGGCGTATGAGAAGAAACAAACATAGCACCAGCAGTTTGAGATCCATACACTTTTTGTTTCTATAACCAAATTACATTCTAGGTAATCCCTTTAATAAATAAAGATGGGAAAATTATCATAGTTCTGAAGTCAATAAACATTAAAATTCAAAAAAAATAAAAAGTTTTAGAATCAATGTACCTGGATGGCATCAACTAGGTATCCAGACAATATAGAAATCCACAAAGTTAAAATTGCAAGCCAACCAATTGCTTCCCAGTGAGTTATTTCAGGTACCTCTTCTTCATCAGAATCTTGTTGTTCATTTTCCCTTCCCTGGACATGGCAAATGGTTGATAGTTTCAACAATTAGATGCATCAACGGTCAAAATATGTTTATTGAAGACAAGAACCATGAGACATCTTATCCTTCATTTATAACAGTGATTCATCTCACATTACCTAAAATAGGATCTTAAAAGAACTCCAAATGACCAAGTATTAATAATGCAAACTACAACTACTGTCATAGATAAATAAAATATGCACAAACATACAAAAAATCAATTATATAAATGGGATGTTGGGATCAGTTCAAATGCATTCCCTGTGTTTTAGCATTTCAATATTTCATGTCACAACTAAACATTGTGTGTATGACCAGGTACTAGGATTTGGGTCAGCTTAAGGCCCCCAAAAGCCCATAGCAAGCTTTTCACATCAGTAACCTAACAAGTATACAATGCATACCAACAACAATCCGCATCATAAATTGGGAGACTGAGGTCAATTCTCAACCCTCAACTTAAAACTAGCTCACATCTACCTGATTATACAACTTGAAAGATACTCTCAAAGCACATCCTTTTATCATACGAAATATTTTCATATAAAACAAAGTTTTTTTTTTTTTTTTTTTTTTACCTTCTTACAACTGTGATATGATGCCAATAACTGTTTGGATTGCACCCAGCAGCAGTTTATGTACTTCTCTATACAATCACAACTACAAGAATCCTAACATGCCTCCTATTTGGGACCTATTAAGGGAAGATCAAGTGCTCACAATAAAGTTAGTCAGGTTAGAATTATTTAAGTTGCTGTATATATACACTCCATATACATATTCTACTAATTTGATCTTGTCTATGGTTCCTTGAACAAACCACGCACATGAAGAAACGAAGGAGTGCCACAACCAGAAGGCAGTATAGCCACTCTCAATGATGGTCATCTTTAGCATTCTAATTCACCTTCATCTTCTTTGTAAATTCTCAAGTTTGAAGCATTGAGCAACTTTGACTTTCAATGAAAAATCATTGAAATATAGAGTGATACAATGATTTTACCAATGGTTATATAGAAACAACTTCCTTGCCAATTCATCTACAAGCCCATGTTTGACCCAAGTAGGAAGCAAGGATGAAACCCCAAGTTCCACAAGTTTATGAACATTGCCCCCAGTTCTCTTATCTACTCTTCCCATCTATTTACCCTCTCCTTTTGTTTAGATATTTCATTTGTTTTGCATAAGCTTGGTCCAATTGCAAGATTTATGTGTTGGCTTTTTTAGGTGTTTCTCAGAAATTATTTGCTATTTCAGAAAAATAAAATATAAATCAACGACAAAACTAGTGGAGAAGAGAAGAGGAAAGAAAGAAATAAAAAAGATTCTGATGATTTTGACAGGGAGCTGATGTGGACTGCCATCCAGCTAGTCGACATCATGACAGGCCACTAAAAAGATGAACAGAAAACAAAAGCTGAGGGGCAACAACTCTCAATAAAAATTATGGACATGGCAGATTTTCTTTTTTTTTTTTTTCCCCGGAATATGTTTAGGATATTCCAAATGAGTTTTCCCTTTTTGACCCATTCTTATCTTGTCTTGCATCACCATTTCCCTCATCCTGGTAATATAGAATAAATCCCGTGACAAATAGCAGCTCATTCTTGTTTCTACCCACCTCAAAGCCAACACATTTAGCAGCATCACCCTAATAACAAATACTTGAATCAAGAAACTTAAGAACCTATTAACATAAAAATCCATTGTGAATGAGAAAGTGTCTTCATTTGCCACTGCCCCAACAGTTTGAGTTCTTGATTTCCAAAGCAGGATACCTTCTATATGGGCCATAGCCACCCTTTCTAAATAAATTGCTTCAAAATATGATATAGGAAAATAATGCATAAACATCTAAACATGAAATGGCATAGTTACTTAACTATGTACAGCATTCAAAGTTTTTAACAAGTAACAAGCAAATTACAGTAGCTAATCTCAACATTCATAAAATGGCATGGCATTAGATTAACCAGAAAGAAAACCTCATCAATAGGGCTATAGAGATTATTTTGACTTTTGAGTTGAAAGAAAAGATAGCTTCCATATGCCACTAGCATAACACAGCTGCTAAATCTTGAAAGAGCCAACTCTGACTTGCCAAAGTGAATCTCTGTGTGCGTAAAGTGAAGCACAGCTGGAAACATTATCCCCATTACAGCCATCAACAGTAAACCAGAATTCACTAAAGCAGCTGACTGTTACAAGGTAATCACAACTCAATATGAGAGTTCAGGATGATAAAAGTGTATACCATAACCAAAACTGAAACAGAGAAATAAGATTATGGTGATATACCTTATTGAAAACCTGAACCCTTGTGTGATGAACAATCCCACCAGTGAAGAAGGCACATCCAAGCACCAAAAGCATATTTGACAAGATAGAACCTAACAACGATTGTTGAACAATCCTAATCATCCCACTCTTCAATGCATAAATTGATATTATCATTTCTGTTGCATTTCCAAATGTCGCATTTAGAAGACCGCCAACTGCAAATCCCATAAATAGAAATGAAAATTAAATATCAGAAGTTTGCATCTAATACAAGGAGAGCATTCAGATAAATTTCGACCATAAATATCTTTGATTGCAATAAGTGGAAGATGTAAAAAACAAAGAAAAACTTGGCTCTCATATATTAAACTTAAAATTTTACAACTTGAAAATTAGGCCTTAAACAGCAAATATGGTTATATTTAGGAAAACAACAGGGAAAAAAATAAAGCAAACAAAAATTAGCTACTAGACTCAATCTACAATATCTAAGAACCACTACTATCAACAAAGTAACACTTTCGTGGGTTAGAGTTGCATCACACAACTCAAATAAATAGCTTGCTGGACTTTAAAAACTGACAACTGAATGTTTTACAAGCATAATGTTGAATCTTATGGTTCTTACTCTTGTTTTGATGATTACAAGCAAATGAGCAGACTAACATTTGTGCAAGTGTTTTATTAAGTGTTGTAGGTCCCTTAATTTCAAGCTTTTGTACTCAAAGGATTTCGAGATTTATTTTCTGATTCTCCAAGTGCTTCAAGAAGCTAAGGTCTCAAAAAGGTTGATCACGCATCACTTGAGAAGAATATCAAAAATGGAAAGCTTAAGTCAAAAAGGAAGAAAAAGAAGGCTTAAGTCTCAAGAGAATTCGACATCCCATTGGCATTTCCCATGGCCCATTCAGTTCCTCAATGCCCAGTGGAATAAAGGGAGAATTTATCCAAGCTAGTGGGAAGCCACAGTTCATTAAAATTTCTCGCAGCCCGTTAAAATAACTAGAATAAAAGGCCAAGCCATTGTGAAATTCCCATCCTTGCTGAGAAAATTCCATGCCTTGTCTTGAAGATGAGTTTCAGCTACTAGACTTTTTTGGAAGACTTCAATTCCTGTTGCAAATGTCTCATGCCCGTTGAAATTAGAAGAAGCTTTGGACTATTGGAAGGTCCACGGCCGTTGGAAAGAAGCTTCAACATTTCCCACAACCCGTTGACAGGGTAACAGTAAAAAGTTCTGCAACTCCCCAAAAAAGCCTTTCTCTACTGGCTAGTTTTAGGGACCTTGCGTGATAAGAACATCCCATTTGAATTGGAAAACGTTACCACGACTACTAATCAACTTCCCAACACGCTCAAGTGCATTATTTGTAATTCTTAAGCTACTTCGCTTAAGTGGGCATAACTTGCAAAGGTTTTAGCTTGAGTGTTTTTAGTGGGCGTTATTCCTTAAGTGATACTTGTAATTTCTTGTGTGAGGATGACCTTGGTTAAATTGGATATTATTAAAACTTCAATTTTGTAAGATTTAACTTGTACCTTGAACAAGCTGAATAAAGCTTGAAACAGTGCTCGAAATCTATCTTGCTTAGGTTGGAGTGGTACCCAGTAAACCACTTGTAAATGTTTGAATTGCATCTATAAGCAACTTTTAGAATAGAACTCTCTAGTGGAGAGATACTAGAGTAGAGGAGTAGGGAGGATTGTTCTCGAACTTCTATAAATTGCTTGTCTCTTTTATTGCTTCTTTCCCACTTTTTTGTGTGATTGAGTACTTAGATTAATTTCTGCAAAATTTATTATCACCCTTCCCTCTAGGGTACATGTGGGACAACACATAGGTATCTAGACTCAAAAGTAATCCAAAACATTTACTAACTGGGATTCCTATTCCATATAATATATTGTAAAGAATCTTTTGTTTGCTTAATATTCCATATCAAAATTGGACTAATCAAATTACTTGGATAGGAAGGAGATAGATACTGGAAGTGAATACACTTGCTAATTAAGTTTTTGCCACTATTAGGAAAAGGGAAGAAGAAAGCAACTATTTCTCCAACTGATTTTACGATACCAAAGGCCTTGAGCAAAGCAGGGGAAATAGATCGACTGGTGTTTGATATCTAAATCTTTTTTGCCATTATAAATGGAAATCTTGACACAAGTCTCAATCTAAATTCAAGTTTAGCCTTCCTAGCGGACTGTGTAAAGCTTGGCATAATGATTGACATTTCTTTTGGGATCCAATGGTTTCTAAGATTACAAGGAGACCATTTACTCAATAAGGTACTTTCTTTTCATCGAAAAGAATGAATGACTATAGCTGTCAAAATCGTAAGACTTGCGATTCAATTCAATTTTATATTTTATCAATTCAAATCTACAATTTGGATCAGAAATATCCCTGAATCAGTACTGTATCAAGTGAATAAAATTAACAAATATTAATCTTATGATTTGGCCAATTCTTTTCTTATTGCGTCTATAAGACCCAACATAATAGGTTTAATATTCAAAGTTTAACCTTCATTTCACAGTAAAGAAACCCTAACCCATATATATAGACTGAGGTAAGAATAGGGGGGAAAAAATTTTGCTTACCTAAACAGTAAAGACAAACTCTTCTGCTATTATTCCTAAAATATTCCAGTGTCTTAAGCTAATAATAGATTGTCATCCTTTTCCCTCTCTTTTGTTTCTAATGTTCTTTATGTTAGCCAACAAACTCTTAAACCTATTGGCCATTAAAAAATGGTCGATTTATCCTTTTCATCGCTTTATCAAGTCTACTTTAGTTTTAATAGAGTGATAGAGCATCCAACTTAAGAGAAAGTCATTGCTTTCTTAGCTTAGTTCTTATAGGGAAATACCATATTTTAGTTTGATATATAATCGAATTTTCTCTTTTTGACTTTCCAACCCCAAGGATGGGGAAAATTACATCCCTATCATACTCATATTTAGACCCAAAAAAAGATAGCCTCAATTGTTACTATTTGTGTGCACATAGTGCCCATATTATGACAGATTTCATTGCATTCATATCTTCATACTAATGCAATGAAATTTATGGAAATCTAAGGCATTTTTGACATTGCTATAACCAGTAGCAACTTTTGGACAAAAAATAGAAGAAATCATCATTGCTAATTGATAATAGAATTTTCCAATGAGTTTAAGAGCCAAAAGTTGATTTGAAAAAGAACTAAAACTAAAATATTTAAAGTTTATGCCAATAGCGATTGGATTAGCTAGAGAAGGTAACAAACTACTTTCATAAATAGCTAAAAATATGTCAAAACTTAGAAATGTTATAGGTTTAGCAAAAATTAATAAATTTTAACAATAACAATGCCAAACATGCTCCTAGTATTCTTTTAATTAGTATTCTTCTAGTTACATGAAGAAGTACATCATGGATGTACCTTGTAGATTACACATTGTAGCTATATAGAACTGAATCTAAAGCTAAACAGTTTTCAACTGTGCATTTAGTCTACAAGTGCATGCACCTTGTTTATTTTTCTCTTGATAAAATTAAGAACATGCATGCACCTTTCTAAAGCAAGAACGATGCAACTTCAAACAATCATAAAAAGATTTAACAAGAAAAATTATGGATAAAAAAAATAAACAAATAACATATATTTATATTCAGGCTACTCTAGTAGTATATTACCCTTTTTTTACATAATAAATAATGGATAAACAAACTAAATAAATAATAAATTTCTATGCGCAGCCAAAATTTGTTTTAGATAGCTTCATTTGTCACCTAAAACCAAATGGAGTGTTTAACATTGTGCCATACCTGTTGGTCCGGTGTAAAATGCAAGTTGCCTGCACAATAAAAATTGATAAACTAGTGTTTTAGCATTGCAATAATTGAAATAAAAAGATCAACAAACAATTCAACCCTATAAATGATTTCAAAAAATAGATGCTTACTCAGTTGCATAACCTAGACGCTCTGCTAAAGGTGTGATGCCCAACAAGCTGAAGAAGAAGACCCATCCCTGAGAAGGAGTTTGCCAAACAACCAAAAGTCATAATGCACTCACAGAAATTAACTAAAATGATATTTTATCTGAGCATCCAAAAATTGGATAATTCATGATATAATTATCACAATTTATCTTCATCACAAATTGAATGAAAGGATAACAAAGTCTTACATGCTTTCTAGTAAAATAATGTAGAAAAATTGCAGAAGGACCAAAAGGTAGAAGTATGTTAATCTTGGCTTTGATTAGGACGATGTAAATACTCCTAAGAGGGCTCATCCGTATTCTCTTGAAAGCCCATGGATTGACCACATCATCTGGATGAGAGCTCATAGTATTTGCCTCAAAATCAAAAGAACGAACTTTCCTCCTCACTGGTGATGAGCTAAAAGGAATTTCCTCATCAGATTCAAGGTCTACCTTATCCTCTAAGGGCCTCATCTGCGTTCCTGCTCAATAACATTAGAAATTAAATTACCTAACAGTTCAAAACTACATTTCACCAATTTCACAAGAATTCAAACCAACACTACCAAAGTAATATTCCCCCATTAGATCAATCAACACTCAAAAATAAAAGAGAAAAGCAAAAGAACCTGCTGAAACTTCCAATGGTTCGTTAGAACCTCCAAATTGAAGGATTAGATGCCTAGTCTTTGGCTTTTCTTCTGATCTTCAAAATATGATTGCCTGTTTGACTTCTCCGGCCGGCGTTTGATTTAGATTCGACTAATTCTGTCCCCAACTCCAACCTTGAGTCCACTCTCCCCTCCTTCCCTTCTACCCGCAGCGTGTGCAGGAAACGGAAAGATCGCCCCTGCTTTTCTTACCTTTAATATGTCGTTTGCAAATATTTTTGTTGTAACTTATGTGTCGTTTCCATTTTGATATATATATATATACACGTGCGTGAACTAATGATTTTTTTTTCTAATTATTTTTTTCGCTTAGGAAAGAGATATTTTAATACAAAAGTTTTTTTTTAAGAAATTAATCAAACACTTTTAATTTTTAAGACAATTTTTTTTAACATGATTGATTAATTAAGTTTTTAAAAAATTATGCTTCTTTCTAACTATTCCAATAGAAATTTTTTCTACAAAAAGTTCAAAATTTTTAAATTATCCTATTAAATAAATTTACTTAATAACATAAATTATATTTTTATTAATTAATCAAATATAATATTTTATATTATATGATGTTTTCATTGAAATTATTAGATAAATCAAATAAGACGTTAAGTCTATATAAAAAATACATATGCATGTCAAAATATAAAAAGTTTAATTTTAAAAATGATAATTTATAAAAATAACAAATGACTTAAAACTGAACAATAATTGAATTTATATTATTTTAATTAAAAATGTAGTGATTTTTTAAGTTTAGAAAACAAATAAAAAGTTTTTAATAATAGGTACAGTAGCTTGTTTTAAAATATTAATATTGATTTTGATAAAATTAAATAAGACGTAATTTTTCATTGAATTTTAATTGGTCATAACCATGTGAATCGAACAGCATAACGATGATTATATTAGCCGTTATTTTTTTTAGATTAACTATTTGACAATATGTATCGAATTAAATTTTTAATATATATATAATGTGTATCTAACAGCGTAACAATGATTATATTAGCTGTTTTTTTTTTTTTTTACATTAACTAGTTGACAATATTTATCGAATAAAATTTTTAATATATATACATATATTTTATTGTACAATTTGATTTAAAAATATAATAATAATAATAATAATAATATATCAAAAAATATAAAAATAAGGAAAATATAAATTTATCCACATTACTATTCAATCGAAATCACCAAATATTTTAATCTTATGAAAATATGTTAAACATAATAATTATTAGAATCACAAACTGATTCTCGTGATTTTCTAAATGAATATTATAGTTTGAATATTATTGGTAAGTTAAAGTTCATTATAAAAAGGAAACTGAAAAATTTAAAACTCAATAAAAAAATAAAATTCTCATAAAAAATAAAGTATAATTCTCAAAGAAATAAATTAAAATAAACATAAAAATTAAATATACATTCATAAAATATACAGAAACAACAAATATAATGTATAAATATATAAATCTAATTCAAATTTGAGAAGATAATTTATTACAGAAAATAAAATAAAATACATTTAAAATTTCTAGATCTAAAAAATAAATTCAAAAAATGAGAAAATTCAAATTTTATTTAAAGAATTAAAGGATAAAATAGAAAAATTAAAAAAAGAGATCAATTTCTGATTAAAATAATTAGAAAATTAATCTCTAAAATTATTTGACTAGAAAATTTGAATCTTATAATTAAAAAAAAAAAAGATGGCTAAGCTATAATTATATATTGAATGGTCATTATCGTAGTATTGATATAGAATATTAGCTGACACGAACATAAGAAGACAGTGGAAGCTGAATGCCGGCGCTCGGAAACATCGCGGAAGTAGCTTCATACGTACTTCACCGGTCCCGCGTTGCAATCAAACGTGGAACGCCAATGAAATACCACTTCCATCCTTGTGTAGATGGAACGCGAAAATTTGAGTGAGAAAATAAACTAATTGGCAACTAATCTTTTCTTTTCTTTTTTAAATTGTGTTATTTATTTATTTATTCATTCAATTTAATAGAATATATGACATCTATAATGCAAAATATTGATATTAAAAAAATTATGATGGAATCTAATATAATAATTTGAATAATTCAACTCACTATTTAAGATCATTTCGCATAGTTTCAAAATTATATTGATATTTTAACATCATTCTAAATATAGCTCATCAACAACATTATTATAGAATCTAGAAAATTCATGATCATCGTACAAAATAAATTAATAGTAATTCAAAATAATAAATATTATTTTTATTCAAAAAATATAAAGTAATATTCATATCAGGGCAAAAGATATTACAAAAAAGAAGACATTGACAAAGGATAATAGCATCTTTATAAAAAGAGAATAAAATATTCACAAAAAAATATATAACTCCACATACTGAGAAAAAAAAAAACAAGAAATAATAAAAGATAAAAGAGGGATTAACGACAGCTAGCTAATGATATTCCAAACTAAAATTATAATAGAAGAAAAAAAAACTCTAGAGAAAAAAAAAATATCTTTTTGGCATCTAATCTTTTCTGAAGACAAAATTAATTCTGTAATTTTTTATCTTAACGTTTTTCATTTTTTATTTGTTGCGATATGCATGTTGTATTTTGACATTAAATAAAAAAATATGACATTAAAATTTTACATTAAACAAGAAATAAATAAACTATCAATAGAACAATTAAATAAAATTTGAAACAAATCAATTAAAGAGAAAGATGTGTCAAATTTTAATATATAATGAGATGGTAAAAAAAATAAAAATACCAAATATATAATTACAATATCAATGAGTTTGTCTTTTGTACAGTAGATTCAATAGTGCTTGATGAGTGATTTTGTAAACTGGTTATTGGTTGAAGCTTTCTATTTTATAGGATAAGTTTATTATTTTTTTGATTTTAAAGGTGTTTTTGTAAGTTGATTTTTTAAATTGGAGGCTTTTGAGTTAATTACTTTTTGTGAATTCAAAATGATCCTTTGATAATTTGCTATCTAAATCTTAAAACTTGCCAATCTTTCATTTATCAGCAAATGATTTGATTCACACAAATAATTTTTTTCTTTTATTTTTAATTTTTTTAATGTTTCTAAACATATTGGATATGGGCAGTGGTAAGGCTAAGACCATTTACCCAATAAATATAGATTAAACTACACAATATCCTAATGACATTCGGGTGAAGTTGAGTGAGTGGAATAGAGTAAGAGACGAGGAAACTTAGGAGGGCAGGATGAAGAGGAAAGTGAAGTCATGCCTCCAGTTGTTTCTAATACACCACCATGGTTTGCTCATCAATGTGATTTGAACTCTATACTCAAGTGTACAACAAGATAGTTGATATTTGTCTAGCATCTGGTATAGGGCCTAATAGTAGATCAAATCTTTAACCTTAATGAAACTCTGATACTTTCTAAGTTTGCCTAAATCTTGCTTGATAGTCTCTCCCGTGACTCCCAAGAGAAGGAAAAAAAATGTGAGAAGCAAAAAAAAAAAGTAACACTATAGTACCTAAAGTAGAGGATGATCACAAGAATGGTAGCGAACTAAAGAGAAAGAAGAAAGTAAGAGAAATTAGTAGAAAAATTCCAAAAGACAATATAAGTAAAAAGAAAAATTGATAACACTTTATATAAAAGATAAAAATACCTCAACAGACATGCCTCAATAAATGCGGAGACTCAACGAATACTCCAGGATTCCTAATCGACACAAAAGTTGAAACGACACGACAACTGAAAGGACAAAAGAAACAACAATGTTTAATATGCGAACATTACTAGAGTTGACTTAACCTCTCAACTGAAGGAAATACCTGACATAAATGCTAGAAAATAGACCTTTTGGGGGATTCGTAATAGCGTTCATCTAGTCGAACACTATTAATCTAGACATGTGTCCTCAAAATGAAAGGTATGTGTCCTTAAAAGATTGAATATTGTGTAAATGAACACCAAACAACATTTGAAAAATTCACTAACAGACAAAGATTTGCAAAGGGCGATTACACTCACAATATTAGGATAACGGAGGGTGGTTATATAACACATACCTTTTTGGGTATCTCAAAATAATAAAGACAAATCTAATAAATATTATTTTTGGTGTAACATCCCTATCCACATTCATTGGAATTATCACATGAACATATTCATTGCATAAATGATATGAAATCCTACATAAACATATGCATTGGATAAATGATCATTTAGTCATGCGATTTGTAGAAGCATGACAATGACACTTGCACCGTTATATTTGGGACACTTGAACATATATGTAATGTTTGTATAGCTGCATGAAAAATTATCTTATGTTATGTGCATGTTATAACATCATAAATAATGGTGTTATAGAGGTTATTTAAGAGTATAAGGAGCATTTAAGGATTTAGAGATTGATAAAGGTGCTTAAGGAGTGAAGAAGAGGGACTAAAAGAGAAAAAGTGAACTTCCAACCAATAGAAATAAAGCACCATGATTTTATATTGTTATAATAAGTTTATATCTGACAATTAGGGTCAGAAATGAGGGGCAATTCGTGAGGTATGGCAGAAAGATAGTGAGAGAGAGAGCTAAGGAAAAAGAAGAAGAAGAAGAAGAAGAAGAAGAAGAAGAAGAAGAAGAAGAAGAA
>CATIWR010036148.1:0-72169 GCA_949677035.1 Omphalea diandra
ATCTCTCAATCCCTATATGCTCCTTATAATCTTAAATAAGTTCTATAACACCATTATTTATGATGCTATAACATGCACATAACATAAGACAATTTGTCATGCAACTATACAAACACTACATATATGTTCAAGTGTCCCAAATATAACGGTACAAGTGTCATTGTCATGTTTCTACAATTTGCATGACTAAATGATCATTTATCTAATGCATATATTCATGTGGGATTTCATATCATTTATGCAATGAATATGTTCATGTGATAATGCCAATGAATATGGATAGGGATGTTACAATTAAAGCTTATCCAAGATGTATTTACAATAGTTTTTTAGGCACTATTAAAGTTTATCCAAGTTGTATTTGCAAATACTATCTTAAACCTTTTAATAGAAGCATAAGTTTTAATTTTTCAATTCAAGGAATGATTCTCACATAAAGATTATAATTATTGCACAAAAAGGATCATTGTTCAGACTCAAGCTATATCTTTTACACATAATAATAATAATAAATAGTAAATAATACATATTATTGCGTATAGCTAGGGTTTGGATCATAATTGTGAAAATTCTTAGTATTATAGTTTAGGATTTATGGATTTTCATTATAATAAAGAATAAAGTATTATGCTATATATAATGAAGAATATTGAGATAACTGATATAGTGAGTTTAAAAAAGGAACCTCAAAAAGTTTGGAGAAAATAAAGAAAAAATTAAAATAAGGAAAAACAAAGAAAAATTAAAATAACTTAAATAATTGCATTTTTTATTCTTTTCTCTAAATAAGAATAATTTTTTTCCTTGCCATTATTTTAAAATATCGCTCTTACTTAAATATACTAAAAAATAAGATTTTTTTTTTTGTTTTTACAAATTAGGGCCAAAACGTGGTTTGAAATGTGATTAGATGAATCAAAATAGTTGAAGGATTCAATTAATATATTTATATGATCTTCTGTTTTGTCATTAAGGACTTTGTCAAAAAAAAAAAAAAATAGTTCTACAATACAAATCCATGAAATTCAGGAGTTTAATTATTCAATTTTAAAATTGAAAGGTTTAATGTATAAAACAGATAAAATTTAAAGAGACGAGAATGCATTTTTTTAAAAAAAAAATGCATTTTTTTTAAAAAAAAACAATATTAATGTTACTAATGGCACATAAATAATATGCCATGAATGTCAGCATGTCATATCTACGGTATTTTGAATGATACCTCTTAAATCAAATAGAAGCAACAGTAAAGAGGGTTGCTAGCAATCTTTTCTTTAATG
Source organism: Omphalea diandra (assembly GCA_949677035.1). Lineage (NCBI taxonomy): Eukaryota > Viridiplantae > Streptophyta > Magnoliopsida > Malpighiales > Euphorbiaceae > Omphalea > Omphalea diandra. The sequence continues at coordinate 1,281 of CATIWR010036148.1, forward strand.
AGAGACGATTAATTGTAGAAAATATTATGTGTCAGTAAAATAATGAGGGTAATTAGAGAAGGCAAAAGGAGAAAGTTGCTAGCAATTTTGTCTGCATTATTGTATAAAATTTTTCTGTTACTATTGTCTCTGTTAGTTTTCAGGACTTCCCTAACTAGTTTTTATTGTTGTTTCATAAAGCGAAGGCCACGATAAAGTTCCTGGCCTTGGACAATGCAGAGGAGATGTTGGCAGGAAATCTTGCTTAAATTGTATCCAAGAATGCATGTAAAAAATCAGTATGATAGTATAACCTGATGTACACCAGTTGTTATGTTCAATGGAGCTCAATCCATTTTTCTTCACTATCGACAACGAAAACTCTCTGCTTAATACTACAATTGTACAATGCAAATCCTATTTTTTGGCATGTCAAATATCAATTTTCTGAAGAACTGTATGTATAAGCTTGTAAAGTTGTAATAATAACTTCATTTCAATCAGTGAATTTTTTTGCATACATCAGGAACGACCAGATACTTACAATAATGACCTCTTGATCTAGGACTTACATTTCGCATTGAGAATGACATATTTACGTGTATAATTTTTCTACTTCCTTGCCATGGCACATGATTGCTGAAGATAAAATTTAGTTGCTCACTGTGCCACTGCTTCTAGGAAAAGGGATTGCGTCTCTGACATCAGCGATGCCACTAGCAAAGAGAGCCATAACGTCAAACCCAGCACTAAAACCAGAGTGCATGACTGATCCATGGCGGCGAAGATCTAAGTACCATTCGTACTGCTCTCTTACCAAGCCTACTTCATTTATCCTGCAATAAATTTAGGATTTAGTTCTCATTTTGGTTACCAATTATGTAATAGTTACAACCTTAAGTTTGAATTCGCTTTAGCAAACCTCATTTTTACTCTTTCTTCCTTTTATTGTAAAACTATAAACCAAAACAGGATATGTATCCAACACTAATTAGTAGAACTAAGTAGGTACTACCTTGTATTTAACATATCAAACCGCTCCTCATTTTGGTTGCCGGTGATGAACGTTCCACCACCCTGCAAAAGAAATGCCACATATCTTTATAACAACTCTATTAAAATAGGACTTGAAAGGAACCAAAAAGCATTCATTAAAGATCAATGTTCTCTTCGAGAAGCATGTGCCTCCTGGGACACAATGTTGAGCTTACCTTGGGTATAACAATCTCAAATGCTGCAACCGTTTTTCCATCATCATTCAAGCGTACATAAAATGGCTTAAGTTCTTTTGGAAAATTGTATATAATTACAGGCTTCTTAGTATAGATCTCATCAGCTAAATAACTGTCAATGCATAAACATAATGTAAGTGCCAATATTTGAATCCATTCAGATGATCTTAGGATTTAAAACTAACACCATAATGGAAGTACCTTAGATGTTGAGCTGTTAGAGCAATGCCCCATTCAGGTTGAATTTCAAATTTTCTTTCAGCAACAGCAACCTGTTTGTCAAATGGAAATTAAAAGGTCTGCCTGAGCTAAACTTTCTAGGGGTTAACATGTCAGTCTGAACTGGTGTCAAGAACGTACAACTTACCTTTTTCAAAACATTCACTGCTTCCATATATGTGATCCTTACATATTGACACGAGATCATTGCTTTAAGAAGATTGATTCTATTTTTGTCGATACGTTTGGCTACAAATTTCATGTCCTCTGAACAATTTTCCAAAACCCATTTGCACATGAACTTAAAATAGTCTTCTGCACAGTTCATTGCATCCTAAAAAACCCAAAAAACCTTAGAACTTTTTATATACACACACATACAACAATAAATAAATAAGAGCAATCACTGATTATCATACCTCTAGTTTTGAAAAAGCCATTTCAGCCTCAACCATCCACATCTCTGGCAACTGTTTTGCTGTTTCCCTTCTATCTGCGCGAAACCTAGGTCCAAAAGAGTAGACATTTCCAAGAGCACAAGCATAGCTCTCAAGATGAAGGCGGCCGGAAACGGTTAGATAAGTCTGGAGAGAGAAAAAATCTTCAGGAATTGAAGTTTCTGATTTTGCTTCTAATTGTGATGCCAATTGGCTCGTTTTGAGCAAATCCTCCTCTGCAGCAAGCAGTGCATCCCTGTTGCTGTCACTTCTCTTGAACTGTTGAATCAGATTATTCTTATCATTTATAGAAGCCTTAACAGCTTCAAGGCTAAGACGCAACGCAATTATTTGCTCCTTTTTTACAATTTCTTTTTCAGAAAGAGTTGTAACCCGAAACTTCTCGCTAAATCCTTCAGCATCTGTGGTTGTTATAATGGGCATTTGCACACTTAGAAATCCGTTATTTTGGAAGAAAGTGTCTGTACCAAAAGTCAGGGCACTGCGGATTCGCATAACGAATGCCACCTATATAATTTAAAGAATAAAACTTGTAAACAGAATACTCTAAGAGGATGATCAAGTTCAGTTTGACTTGAATTGGATCACTTGTTCTTTCCATTCCTACAAAACTCGCAAATGTACAACTTACTTTAGTTGTCCGGGGCCGAAAATGGGAACATTCCCTCAAGCTCTCCAATGGCAATCGCTTCCTTGATAATGGATACTTATCTTTTTCCACTGTTCCTATTTGAAGAATTTTGTCTACTTTAAGCTCCACCTTCTGTTTTCCCTGGGCTGATATCTGATTTAGGACACCTTCTGCTAATATACAAGTTCCGATTGGTAGTCGTCCGACGGGGAAAGCTTCAGACAACTCTATAGCAACCTGAAAAACGTTTTAAGAGGGCTCAAATGTTTGACTTCTAATGAAGCATTAAACATGAGAGATCTCAAGCCTTTAATATTGTGGAACTCCTTATATGCACTGGGTTCCACAGTAAATCCAATATATGTGTAGACACGCATTGGATATTGTTGATTTCATACCTGTAAACTAGCAACAGAAGAACCATCGCTAACAAGCAAATTGATAATTGGAGGAGGTGGCGTTAAGGAAGTCACAGTAGACTTAGAGGTTACAGGCTCCAACTTTGCACGAGGAGGGCAACTGCTGCTACCACCAAAAATCTTGGCAACTGACCTGAACAAAGGCACTAGTGTTTGAAGAATTTCCATGCATCTAACATATTTATGCCCTGGAGACACGGCCACACCATCACTAACCTCTGCAGCTGCCGGCTGAAACTCTGGCTCTTTCTTCCGCTCTTTTGACTGCACCCATCCGCCTATCACCACTTTCTCACCCACCAAGCCAACCCCACCATCACTTCGTTCTAATATGGATTTCAGGACCACCCTGTTCGAGTACTTGGCTGGTAGAATGAGAGGAATAGTGGTGGGTTCTTCTGGTTTTTGATCAGGGCTGGTCATTTTTGGTTCCTGCGAGGTCGTTTTGGGTTCTTCTGGTTTTTGATCAGGGCTGGTCACTTTGGGTTCCTGGAAGGTCGTTTTGGGTTCTTCCGGTTTTTGATCAGGGGTTGTCATTTTGGGTTCCTGGGAGGTCGTTTTGGGTTCTTCTGGTTTTTGATCTGGGGTTATCATTTTGGGTTTCTGGGAGGTCGTTTTGGGTTCTTGGGATGCCATTTTTTATCAGGAGTATAAAACAAGAACGATAAAGTTGAGACAAGAAATAATGAGCCAAGATTTGCGGGTTTGTCGAAATGGGAATGGGACATGATATAGAGGAATATGGGTGCTTTGCTTCAGAACTTAGAAGGCATTGTTGAGGATGGGATTGAAGGGAAGGGATTGTTTGTTTAAGAGATTTGACATTTGCAGTATCGTCGGAGGAGAGCAAAGAAAGGTGTGAGCTCCAAGGTTTGGTATTCTTGAAGCCTGGGTGGTCGCGAGAGTAGGAAGTCAAACATTTTAAAAACATCTGAAAATTTGTCCAACCCAAACCGAATTGAAAAGGTTTGGTATTCTTTCTGATTTTGATTTTCGGTTTTAGATTTCCAAATTAAAACAATATTTCTTGAAAAACAAATTATAAAATAAGATAAAATAATTCTTTTAATTTTCATATATTTTTATCTTTAAAAATTATTTAACAATAATTTTTATTTTTTAAAATTTTGATAACAAAGTGAAAAATTATATATATAACAATTTTTTCATAAATCAATTTGTGAAATCATTGATTTGGTTTAAGAAAGACTTTCAGTGATTGAGCATTCTTATCTAAATCATATCTTTCTCTTCTCATATTTTCCCCTCTTTTCTTAGTTAATCTAATGGACAATATTCTTAAATCAAAATAGATACTGAATTAATTAGTTGATCAATTTTTAATTTAATCAATTTATTTTAAATAATATAGTCTTCTAAAAAGTTAAGAAAAATATATCATAAATGTGATAAAAATTAAAAAGTATTTTTAATATTTAAACTTTAATTAAAAGAGTAAAATTTTAATAATTTAAAATTTTATTATAAGACATCCTCTTTTTCTGAAAATAACTTTTCTCTTTTAGTATTTTGGGGCTTCCACCATCTATTGGCGGCAATCCCCCCTTTTTTTTTTTTCTCTATTTTCTTTATTTTATTTAATAAATCATTCTACCCTATTTGTTAGTTTTTTTTTTAATTTTGTCTATTTTTGATAGTTTTAGTTTTAATTTCGTTATTTTATCTCACTTAGTGAGATTTTTTATTTCTCTTTTTTTTTTTTTGCAGTTTTAGTAATTTGAGATTAATTATTTAGTAATATATAATGATATATTATTAACATCATCTTTTAAATCTCTTCTAGTGTAATATATGAATTTCAATGCACATTGCGCGCTATAACACTATGAAAATTTTCATAATTGATAAAGATATAAAGTTATCGAAGAAAATTCATGGTAAAAATACAATCATGATTTCAAAACTAAATCAATATGCAATTATTAGTAGTTTTGAGGATCAATTTCATGTTAGTACTCTAAAACATAATATTATTTTTCTTATATAGATATCGTATGATTATTTATGAATGAAAATATCTTCTATTATTGTCAAAAATTTATAATTTAATTGAATCAGTTTGATTTGATTCATTGATTTTTCAAATTTAACTAATTTTTTATAGATTTTTTAATATTTTAATTTTGACTTCTAATTAGATTGAACAAGTAACTAAAATAATTTTAATGATCTACGTTTTAACAAAATTACTAATGGGAATGACTTTAATAAGAGAAAAAAAATATATACTATATCTCCATATAGTATATGTTTGTAAAAACCATATAAATTATTTGTACAGACCTCTAAATCTACTATTGGCAGAAAATTGCAAAGACAATGAAAAAAGGAAGGGAGGACGAAAGAGGTGAAAAGGTGGCCTGGAATAGTTTAAGGATTAGCTTTTGGCTCTTAAAGGCACCTCAAGTGATATAATTCTTTCTCTAAAATGTAAAGGTCCTAATGTACAAAAGGATTGAATTTGGTCTTTTACCTTGAGCTTCAAGTATAGGTGGATGGCTGTAATATTTTCGTGAATAAGTGTGTGTTTATAGTTATGGATCAATTTGGCAACAATTCCTTAAGGTAATATTGGCCTTTTCTCCATTCCTCAAGAGGTGGGATATTTATAAAGGAAAAAGAGTGCACTTGTATGACAACATAACTTGTACTCTATTCTCTTCTTTCCCTCTCTCTCTCTATGGATAAGATCATTGAATATTCTGAAACTTAAAGTTTGAAGTTATTTATACAGATAATCACTTGACTATACAACCATTTGTTTTATCGAGGGGAGAGATACTACTCTAGAAGCTTCTTACTATTTGGCCTTTAGTAGGTTATCTGTATAGACTATAGTTTATATGTATAGATATTTGAGTTAGCTATACACAACCAAGTATGTTAGCTGTATAGACCACTTGTGAATTTTTAGAATTGTGTTTTTAGGCTTAGGTTTTTAAGGGATAGGTTTGGTTTAAGGTTTGTCCAAGCTTTTTCCCTCTTTAGACATTATTTTCTTCACCCCTTTTGGGGATGAATTCTATAAAACTCTCATCATTGTACTCATTTCCCAGCAATCCAAAATTTAATGCTTACATTTAGATGTTATTAGTAATAATGTAATGTATGTCTATGTTTAGACATATGTGTGGATCAGATGATTAAGAACAAGTAAAGATAAAAATAAGAGCAAGTGAAGCTGAGGCAAAAGATAGAGAAATAGTAAGCCAAACTCAGAAAAGGACTATGGCTATCAATGAAAGATAAAGGATTTTAATTGATTTTCTTGTCCATTACATACATGCATAATAGGTGTAAATATATAAGGCATAATAAGTCAAGATATGTTAATATGAAAGTCATATGCATTATTATGAAATGAAATAAATGTCATTATGCAATGTTGTATATAAATGTCATGTGATGTGAGGGTAGTTTAAGAAAAAAGTGGGAACCCAAGAGTAATATCTAGCTATGAAAGGATTGAAAATTATATCAAATGAATGAATTGATATGCATGCATGACACAGTTGGTGAGACAACTCTTTTTTTTAAGTTATGATATCATGGATGGTGAGGCAATTCTCATGTGAATATAGTTGGTAAGACAACTCTCCCATGCAAGGAATGTTAAACAAACCAAGTAGGGTCTTTCATGGACCTGACTACCTATATGTGTAATAATATGCAATGTAAATATTGTATACAAATATTATGCCATGTAGCTAGAAATGCATTCATGTTAAGGCATGTGAGCATGAATATGTAACATCCTCATCCACATTCATTGGCATTATCACGTAAACATATTCATTGCATAAATTATATGAAATCCCACATGAACATATGTATTGGATAAATGATCATTTAGATATGTGAATTGGATAAGCACGATGATGACACATACACCATTGCATTTGGGACACTTGAACATATATGTAATGTTTGTATAGTTGCATGAAAAATTATTTTATGTTGTGTGCATGTTATAACGTCATAAATATTGGTTTTATAGAGCTTATTTTAAAGTATAAGGAGCATTTGGGGATTAGGAGATGAATGAAGGTATTTAAGGAGTGAAGAAGATGGACTAAAAGAGGAAACTGAACTTCTAACTAATAGGAATGCAACACCATGATTTTGTCTTGTTACAATTGGTTTATAAGTGGAATTTTTGACCATTTAGGATCAAAATATAGAGCTTAAACGTGAGATACAACAAAAGAAAGAGAGAGCTAAGGAAGAAAGAAAGGAAAGAAGAAGAAGAAGAAAAAGAAGAAGAGGGAGAAAAGTGAGCTGCCTAAGGAGAAAGTCTAAGGTTTTCTAGTTCTGGGATAATATGTAAGTTAATTTATCTTCTTCTTAAATGAATTTAACCCCTCATGACATGTCAATCATATATGGTTATTGAGAATTATGGAGTATTTGAGGTAGAACTCTTGGATGGAAGTTAAAATTCACAAGAACAAGTGCTGATTGTGTTGATTTTATTGTTAGAGTAGAATTTTATACCCACGATTTCGTAACCCTAGAAGAGGAATTAGAGAAAGTGCAAAATATGAAAATTGTAGCTTTATGCCTCATTTAAATTCATATGAAATAGTTTTGCTTGATTTGGTGTGTGAGGAGTTATGGCTCCTTCATTAGGGCTAGTTCACAACCAACCAAAATCATCTCAGTCTTTCTATTTTCTTATATTTTGATGGTCTTAGGTTCTGATTTTGACAAAGTGTAAAACATGAAATTTTTAGGGTTATATCCCCTATAAACACCTATAAAGAAGTTTGGATTGATTTGTTTCTTGGAAAAAGATATGGCTTATTGATTGTGACTGACCTTGTATCCGGATGAAACCTCACCTGTCTTTTAATTCTGTTTTCCAATAGCCATAGATTAGGAATTTGGTGATATGTTAAACTTGAAAGTTGTATATTTATATATTATCTTTAATGTAAAATATTGTTGCCAAATTTTGTATGGTTATTGAGATATTGGCCCTTCATTATGACTGATTATCACTATGTTGAAAATTTGTTCATTATGAGATTGGTCATTTGTTTTGGTGACTTTATAGACTGAATTGGGCAATGAGTAAAACATGAACAATGTTCCTTTATGTGTTGCATAACTTTTGGTAAATCATTTTTTCAATTTTATTTGTATAATTTGAGATATACCCAAGAATGTAAGACATATTCAGACTGAGATGACATTGAAACAGAGCAAAATTCAAAAATTCACCCCATTTTTTATGTGTCTAATATTGTCCTGAAATTTGAATATGTTGTATCATATGTGTCTAGTTTATTTGAAAAAAAGAATCAAGTCCTTTGGATAAGTATATCTAAAATTATTATTGTGAGAGTGTAGCAAGCTCAGGCTGCCATATAACACTAGGTCCACTTGCATGGATCATGCCATAGTTGCATACCAAGCATTCATAATCATTTTGGCATACTTATAATCATGTATGTATCAAATGTTAGTATCTCAACACTTTGAGGAAGCCTTAGAGAGAGAATCAAACCTACCGTGAAGGTTGGTTACATCAAAAGGTGAGTTAAAACGATAATTAGATTCTAATGTGTATATGTGTGATAATTTTTTGATGTGATTATGTCCTATTACATGTATATGTGATTGAATTGTTACCTTTTACATATGAACACAAGTCAAGCAAGAATTATATGGTCTTAATGATTACTCGGTATACCATTATTATGGACACTTACATATGGAACTAAAAAGATGTTGTGATCAGCTTGTCAAACACTTGCAAATCACGTGGAAGATGGACTAATATGTCACATTGGCACATGTTATGGATCAAATGGTTCATTTGTTATATGTTGACTAGCAAAATCAAATGTCACTTGAATCACATGAATTTCCGGGAGCAGTGTTTGTCTTGCAAGGTCATGACTCAAAAATAAATCTATTGCACTTGCATAGTCAATTTTTATACTTATAATGTATCCTGATGATATTCTTATGTTATTGAGTCGCGATCACAAATCGCAATTATATTTTTAAGATACTGAAGCATAGGGTTTGTATACCTTGGTGCATAAAGTTTCGCTTAGAAACTCATGGACCACAGGTCGTCGGCTGAATTTCAACTCTCTCTCTCTTTATGTCATGTACATACATCTAGATAGGAACCAGTTTATAGTCACCAGCCTTGAAATTAGTTAAAATATATGTATATTAAATACATGATTGTGTATGTATAATGAAAAAAACCTTTATGCATATGTATTTTGGACATGAATGCTGTGAGTTTTGTAAATGAAAATGGTCGGTACATATATGGAAAATATAAATTTTTCACTAAGTTTCCCACAAAGAGCTCACTCTTCACACATACAGATTGTTTTGTAGGATAAGCATATGATTGATGTCGTGACTGAATGCTTGAGATAAAGGCTAGAGATAAAGGCTTTTAGTTGCATATCATGTTTTATTAAGGTACTACATTGTTCCTCACAGTTGCTAATATTGATGTATAAGTAAAAGAAAGGTTATATGTATGATAATGTATTCTTAATAGCCTCCACAAAATCTAAGTTATGAATAATATGATCATGTAAATGTCTAAGGTTAATATAATGTAAAATGATTTGTGATGCATAATTAATAAAAATGATATTGATGCATATTAAGATTTATGGCCCATGTGAGATAAATGTTGAATGTTTAATAATTAAAGAACATTATAGTTATAATAACCTTAAGAGGACCTTGATTTTCATATTATTTAAATGTGAGAGATTTATATTTAATGATGTACATATAATGAAAAGTAAGAAAAAAAAAGATAAAAAGGAATCAGCTAGTAAAGCTAGACTCTCAATTATGACATCATAATAAATAAATTAAATAGTTATAGCATAATGTAAGAAATTGATTTTGCGAAATGTTTAAGATTAAACTTAGCTAAATCTCTACCTCCTATTTGTTTTATCCTAAGAATCTAAAGTAGGCAAAATGAAAGCTAGAAATGTTTATGGGCCGAAAAGTAAAAGTGTAAGCTTCAAGATATAGAGAGCTTAAAATGGGCTTCATCCACGAGTAATTAAACTTGCTACAGATTTTGGAGGTGTTAAGCTTTTCCATTCCTTAGTGTTGGTACGACCTGAATTTTGGGTCGTCACACCAAGTCTCATAATGACCAAGTGATTTATATGGCAAATCATATTATTAATGTCAATAAGAAAAATTCAAGGAATAATTTAGAAAGGTGGTTTACTCACCCAATTTAAAAGGCTTAAGACTCTAAAACCTATTTTGCCTCAACATTATAGAGACTTATTAGACCTTTTGTGGTAGGCTATTGTGATTAATGAGTCTTATGCAAAAGTCATAAAATTTTTTGTGAGGAATTTTACAAGAATTGTGGCACTAATAGAGTTAATTTCTTATCCATCTGTGTTGTCTAATTTTTTCCTTGGTCTTCCTTATGAGATTTATTTGAGGCTCATTGCTTTCATTCCTATTAAATATCTCTTTTACTATATTAGAATTGATTTATAATATAATTGTCTTTTAGGATTTACTGATCTAAGCATAGTTTACGTACTTAAATTTGATCTTATGTAAATTTTTTTGAATATTATAACCAATTAAATATATAAATATATACATATATATATATATATATATATATATATATATATATATTAAATATTTAATTTATAAATATATATATTTTTTAAATTAGTTACATATATTTAATTTGTGTAATTAAATATAAATAAATGAATATACTATTTCATAAAACATAAAAAATCTAAAAAAGTTTTAGATACATTAAGAATGAAATTTTGTATCAATTAATTAGGTCAATAATTACATTATACCAGGACCTTAGACAATGAGTGGAGACATAGTGACCTTTGCCTATAGACCTAATATAAGAATTATTGACATAATTAACTAATGACTAAGTTATGTATGTATTGGTAGATATTAATATATGTTCATGTCTTATGTAAAAGCATTGTGTTTTACAAGATGGCTTTTACTTCTAAGAATATTGTCACTGAACTCAATAGGGGTGAGAATTGAATAGTGACAATTATGAGATTTGGACCTTAAAGATGTAATATGTGCTAAAAGAGTAAAAGGCTCTTAAAGCTTTAAATGTTGTCATGAATGAGCGCAATGAAGGCAATACGACTTAACACCGAAGGAACTGTGATGCATGTGATGCTTAAAAAAGAAGAACTCTTTAGCCATTATGTTGTTCAATAACATTAATGATGATGTCATGTGCGAGTTTTAAAAGTATGACAATATTAAGGACATATGATTTGTATTAAAGGTAAAGTTTCGAGGCATATTTATTACCAATCTCATGTCACTAACTATTAAGTTTAAAACCTATAAGAAACATGTTGAACACATAATGAAAAAGCACCTGAGATTGATGGAAAACTAAGCTAAAAGATGTTGGTCATACTCTGACTGATAAGCAATAATTCTAAATTATCATTTTTTCCTTGCCCCATAACTAGGAACATACGAACATGCATATGACCTACAATAAAACCATTAAAATCTTAAAGCATGTGATGCATCATCTTGAGCTTAAAGAGGATTGCCTTAAGGTTGCTAAGTTAAGTACTGATGTGCATATGGCTAGATTTAGCTCATATGGTGGTGTAGGTAAGTGTCAAATTAGGTCCTAATCATATAAAAGGAAGGGAGATGATCAAGCAAATAAGAAGCTTAAGAAAAATCAACATGGAAAGAAAAAGCATAACAAGAAGAGGATATAAAAATAAAATTAGATGTTATAACTATAAGAAAGATGATCACTTTGCTCAAAATTGTTTTGAGTTAAGAAAGGTACCTCATTACATATATATTAATGAACTTTGCATTTCTAGCTCTATTTTTCTAATCAAATCACATCTTTTATGGATTGTAAACTCAAGAGCCATAGAAAAGCTTTCATGGACTTTCGATGAGTCCCACATGAAGCAATATGGATACTTGTAAGAAACAACACTAAAATTGAAATCAAATGGATTGGAACATGCAAGTTAGTCATACATGGTGGTCGAACATTATTCCTACATGATGTGTTATTCGCTCCTCAAATTCACCAAAATTTATTTCCTGTGTTAGAGTTGCCTAGATTATGTTTTAATTTGTACTTTCATAATGTAATTGTTAATTTGTCTTCCGAAATAAATTTCTATGCTTCTAGTTATGTTTTGAATGGTTACATATACATACATACAAATATACAGACACACACACACACACACACACACACACACACACACACATATATATATATTAAATATTAAACTTGTCAATTTCATTTAATTATTTGAATGGTTTTGTCCAAGTAAAATATGTAACGATAATTATCAATAATTTTTTTATTTTTAATTAAAAGGTTGAATATAGTTTTCTAACTAATTATTATTAATAGTTGATAAAATTAAAAAAAATTATACTAGGTAAACTAATTAATTTTTAGAATTGCACTTCTCAATTTCAATTAGTTATAAATATAATAATATGTATTATTTAATTTTATTTATTTTAAAAAGTGAGACATTTAAACTTTTAGAGACATGAAAAATTCATAACTAAAAGCTAGAAGTATCAAACTATTGAACTGATCCTTAACAAACTAAACTATACCAAAAGAACTGAATAAATGAATTTATCCGCCACGACTATGACAAGTAATCGAACCAAACCAGCCTAAAAATTTGGAATGAGTTCATCGAAAAGTAATTTTTCAAAAATTTAGGATGGTTTTAGTGAATTTTTAATCCCTAAACTACCTTGCTCTGTGCTTCATTCCACTGTCTATTTGATATCTTATAAGTCTAATGCATTAAGTTATTTTAAGAGCTATATGAATCAATTTGAAAATCAAGTAGATAGAAAAATAAAAGCATTAAGAACTGATTAAGGTTGAGAATATTTATCTGATTAGTTTATAAAGTGATGTGATGAAAAATGAGTTAATATAACATTAGTTGAGTATTCCTAAAACTCCATAATAAAACAGTGTTATAGAGAGAAGAAATAAAATGCTTCTTAAGATGGTTAGGTTTATAATGGCGAAAGCTCATTTGTCTATTAGCTTTGAGGTAATGCACTCTTAACTACCATATTCATACTTAATCAAGTGCCTACTAAATCAGTTATAACCACTCTATATGAGTTATGAATTGGCTGAAAACTTGACTTAAGTGTTTTGAAACCTAAGGATGTGTTGCCTATGTTCACGATTCCTTCCATAAATATGGTAAATTAGGTCTGAGAGGAGAGAAAATTGTCTTTATAAGGTACTCCAAACCTCAAAAGGTCATATGTTAGCGTGTAAGCAGGATAATGGGAGTATAATTGAGTTTGAGTTACAAGATGTCATATATAACTTTCCTAAGTAAGAAAAGTCAAGACTTATTAGTATTTTAAACCATGAATACATACTTGCTAGCATCACCTCATTCAAGTAGGAGGAGTTCGATAAATGATGAATTAGTTTCACCTGTCCAAATATCCTAGTTTGAAAAGCAATTTGAGAGTTAATAAATCTCCATTGTGATGAAGAAATCGTGTAAGCACTTATCATCATTGATTTGAGATTAAAAGTGTTGAAGCTTTTATGATTCATCTAAGAAGAGGATGAGTCAAAGATTATTAAAAAAAAAAAGCTCTTTCTTTTCCTGCTAAGGTTAATGGATTAAGATAATAGAAGAGAAAATAGAGTATATTAGATCTAATCAAGTTGGAACTAGTTAATCTCCTAAAAGGATGCAAGGCCATTAGGAATAAATGGATTCTCAAAATCAAGTTGAATACTACTGATACCATTAACAGCTCTGAAGGTCACCTAGTTTTAAAAGGTATTCACAATAGGAAAGAGTTAACTATGGGAAAAAATTTTCACCTATATATCATGCGATTTACCTTGATTCATTTAATTCCAACTAGTTGCGAGCATGAACCTTGAATTATATCAAATAGATACAAAGACTACTTTTCTTAATAAAGAATTAGGTGACGAGATCTATATGAACAACTAGTAGGTTTTGACAAAGAAGGCTACAAACATAAGGTTTGAAGAAGTATATTTATAGCCTCAATGTTGTATTTGCTTTTATAGTGTGCAAACCATTTCACTATGATTGATGAGTATCATTATGTATACACCAAAAAGAATATGGATAAATTTATCATTTTATATAGATTATATACTTATAATGATAAGAGTATCTCAATAACATTAATGCATGGTTGTCATCTAACTTTGAAAAAAAAATATGAGTGAAGTTATATATATTCTTGGAGTTTGATTATAAGAAACATATATAAAAAAGTACATAAACGACTCAAGATGTAAGACTACTAAACCAATGATACTTCTATAGCTAAAGGCAAAGGTTTGAGCTAAAGATTATGTCCAAAGACTTAAGAGGAAAAGGAACAAACGATTAAAGTTCCTTATGCTAGTGCGGTTGATAGTCTTATGTACATTAAGATGTGTATAAGATCTGACATTTGCATCATTGTTAGGATGTTGAGCAAATATTAGTCCAACCTAGGTCTAACATATTGAAAAGCTATAAAGAGGATTTTGAGGTATCTAAAAGGAACTATTGATTACTTGTTATGCTATTAAGGTTGTAATCTTTATTTGGGAGGTTATATCGATGTTAATTGGGAAGAAGACTTAGATGAGGGAAAATCTACCTTTAGTTTCATTTTCTTACTCAGCAATGGCTTCATATCTTATAGTAGTTACAAATAGTTTTGTATAGCCATAACCATGATGAAAGTTAAATTCGTGGCATTCTCTTTAATAATACAAGAGTTTATTAGATCATTTGAGAGTCACCACTAGTTTCACTAGTCCAGTGTTTGTCAACTATGACAATCAAGTAGTTATGACATATTTGAAGATCTAAAATTCTTTTGGAAAACTAAATACATAAGTACTAAGCACAATTTTATTAAAGGCATAATAGCATGCAAAGAAGTAATACTTCTACATGAGATATAATTACAGATATGTTAATGAAGCATGTTCCTAGATATATGTTGCTTAAAAGGTTCTTAGATCATCTGAGAGCCATCACTAGTTCCACTTATCCAATGTTAGTTAATTGTGACTGTTAAATAGTTATTGCATATACTAAAGACCTAAAGTTTTATTATAAAACCATGCACATGGATACTAAGTATAATTTCATTAAAGACATGGTAGCATGAAGTGTATTTCTACGCCAGATATGATTATGGATATGCTAACAAAGTTTGTTCCTAAAGATTTATTTATTAAGCATATAAAATCTCGAGGATTGCATAGATGTTAATATACTTACATTAATAACTTTTCCCAATGTTTATGAATGTTTAATTAATGTATAAATGATAATGAATTTATTAGCATACATACATATGAATGTTCTTTAGTACACTATTGATTATTTTGGAGAAATATGTTGAGTAAATGAAAGATTAACCCACTCATATAGGTAATCACCTCCATCATTTCAGTAATGTATATAGATGAGCTAAAATTTAAGCTTATTATAGAGAGTTCAAGCTTAAAATTCAAAATGTCATTTTAAAAATGGTTAAAGGTCATTATGACAATTATAAGCGAATTCATGTTTCACTATATTTGTCTTAGTTGCCAAATGTGAGTTTTGCTACGATAAAAGAAATTATTAAGAGTAAATTCATGAACTTAAATTAGATACTTGGAGCATCTAAACTACCATGTGTGCAACATTCATTATGCATCATAGGAAATTAAAAAAATATTGTAATACATGATTCATTACCAAGTATGAAAAATTTAACCAATATAAGTATAGATCTCAACTTATTGTTATATGGGACCCTAAGATAAAGAGAACCTCAAACCATGATTCTTATCAATTACTCAAGATTTCATTTAATGTTTACTATCTTTCGGTGGTACCAAAAGATCATAAATGATATGATTTGGCGAGATATTCCTAGAAAAACAAGTTAAGTTGAGGTTGAGAGAATCATGGGAAGATGAAGCTTATTGGTGTATCACATTAATTTGTATTCATTAATCGACCAATTATTATTTGTCTATGTAATGAAATATAATTGTAAATACAAAGTATAATAATAAATGAGATTACGAGAGTTAATAAATGTAATGAAATGATCTAAGGTACTCCATAGTATGATTTACTTTAAAATCTTATTCAATCAAGATATTATAATTCCTAATAGATGTATATTACTAACCTCTCATGTAACATCCCAAAATTTGCAAATTTTATTTTCTCAAGAGTTATGAATATTTAAGTTATTAAAATATAATTACTGATAATTAATTTAAATTTTAAATTTAATTTGAGTATTTAAATAATATAAACATAATTTATATTAAAGAAAATGATTTGGGCACATGTGTATGTAATTAGTATTATAATTACTTTAATTGCAAGAGCGGTAAAGTATTTTAAAGTTAATTTTCAATTTATTTAAGTATATGTGATTATGATATTATATTATATTATATTTCTAAGTTTAAAATTTAATCATGTTATTTATGTGAAAATTTTAATGAGGTAATAATAATGATAATTATTACTATAAATATTCTTAAGTGTCTTTTAATATTAAGTAGTGAGATTTTAGTGTCTTTTAATATTATAGTAAGATTTTATTTAAGTAGAGTTAGTATAAAAATTATAACGAAGTATTTTAAATTAGAACTCAACAATTAAAACAATGGTTTTATGAAGAAAATTATTTTAACTTATGTACAAATATAGTTAATTATTTTTAAGAGTTTTAATTATATATATTTATAATAATATATATAAATATTAAAAAAGAAATTTGTATTGTTGTGATTGGTCACCGTAATTTTTTGCAACTGGGAGGGAGAATTGGGAAACAACAAGAAAAGGAGAGAAAACAAAGGAAAGAAAAGAAAGGAAGAAGGACAAAAAGAAAGACTGAAGGAAAGAAAGAAGGAAATGGAGAGAGGATGAGAGAAAAAGAGAGAGGGAGAGGGAGGAAGAAAAAAGGCTGCCACCACCATCAATCTAGCCAAAACTGTTGACAACGACAGTGACAAGGCCAGTAATGACAGTGACAATGGCAAAAGAGGGCTGAATTTTCAAACGACCATAACTCCTTTTTTAGTGATTCAAGTTGCTATAGAAAGATCTCCTCACTAGCTTTCCATGGACATCTAATTCGTCTAGAATGGGGATCGGACGACGATGCAGCGGTTGATCAAAGTTTTGGTCAAAGCTCGATTTTTAAGTGATTCCAAACAATCAGTGGCTCATATGATAACGTCATAAGTTCCAAAAAACTATTGAAAAGACGATCTATAAAATGAATTTAGCCATTTTTCTACTAGATACCAACAACTCTAGCCACCGCGTGTGGTGGTTCTGTCGACGGCTTTTGCGAGGCCCAATTGGCAAATTGAGACAAAATGTTCTACTTATTGTCCCAAACACCATGGTGCAATTCACGTAAATTATAAATGCTCAGGTGAGATTTTATGAATTTTTAATGATTTTCAATAATTAGAATTTGGGTTTAAAATTATGAAATTGATGTTTATTAGAGGTTTAATGGCATGGAAATGAACTAGATAGATATATAACGATGCTAATTATTTTATGAATGGAAGATTGAGGTTTAATAGTGATTTTATTAAATTATGAGAATTAAGATAATTTATTTTAATTAGAGAAATTTATTGGAATTAATACAATTATTAAGGATTATGGAATTGTTAAGGTATTTTATGGCATTGATAGAAAATAGTGAGGATAGTTAAGTTAATTTGAGATTTAATTATGGGTTGAGAAAGTTTATTAAATTGGAGGATTTAATTAAATTTGAAGAGATTAATAGCATTAATTATGATTATGGACGTTATTTAAGGATATTGAGATTAAATAGAATTTTGGAATCAAGCGATGAGCATTAGAGAATTAGTTGAGATTAAATAGAATTATAGGATTTGATTGTAAAGGTTAGATGAATTAATGAAAGTAAGTTTATTTAATAAAATTCATGACAAAACATCAAAATTGGAGATTTGTTTGAGAAGTATGCATAAGGTAAGGGATTGAGGATTGTCAAAATTTATTTTGAATTTGATAAAATTGTGGACAATTAAAGTAGAGAATATATTGAATAAATGGGAGGCCCCGGATGAGCATTGTATGTTCTGATTTCTTACAGAAATTAGACTCATTTTAAAAGGAGAATAGTTCAATTTACAGAGGAGGTTCTGCTGAATTTTCAGTAGAATTAACTAACTTGTATTGATGGAAAAATAAATGAGCATAATTAGATAAGAATTATAAAGAAGTAAATGCAAGTGATTTCTAAATTATATTTATATATATATATGATTATAGGATGAATAGCTGAAGTAGATGTTGGAGTCAGAATTAGCGATAAGAGAGAAAGGTAGTCAATTTTAGCCCTGTTATCTAAGTGAGTGGATAAGCTTTCAATAAAATATTTTTTTAAAATTAATATATATGTATCTATGCTTTCAATAAAATATTGATTTCTGGTTTTAAAATTGGTTTTCAAAATTATTTTACGAGATGATTATTTTGATATTAAAGCTTAGTGAGTGAATGAATATATATATTTTGGACAGATTTTCAATTAAACAATTATTTGAGAATTATTTTATGAATGATTGTGTTGATACTAAGTTTTGGTAAATTGTTATATTTAGAATATTGTAGATATTGAATCGACTATATTAATGTATAATTCTGGATCTATTTTCTTTTAGAATAATTATTTTAATAAAAGATTAGAAATGACAATATTTTCTATTGAGATTGGTATATAAAAAGTTATTTTAGATTTATTAAATGTCAACATATTCTATTATAATTTTGAGTTAAAAAGCTATTTTAGATATTATTATATGTAAATAATAGTTTAATGCACTCATAATATAAGCCTATTAAATCAACACTGTGATGACTAGTGATATGATTATTATCGTCTATGTCGACAACGTGTGGTATATATAAAACCATTGGAGAGTATATCAAGTGGTTGCCCAGTGCAGGTAGCTCTGCGCATGTATATGACTAGCTTATATTTATTTTTGGGTTATGAGTGTCATCATTTTGCCCAACATGTCAGTTTTTTTTGGCTTTGATCAGTAGGATTTATATATGAGTGCTTATTATAATTATTACTTACAGTATTTTAAAATTTATAATTGATTGTGGATTTAATTACTACCTTGGGTGTACATTATAAGTATATTAGGAAAAATTTATGTAGTTTTATAAAATAGAGTTTAGCAAAGTGAAATATTTGATTTATATAAATTCATAATATAATTTCACATTGACTTTTGACTAAAAATATTGCTTATTATGCAATTTATTGAATTTTTGATATTATGTTAATTATTTAAGTATAGATTTGACAAGCTTATAAATAGTATTAAAAAGTAAAACTTTTACATGTTGTATTTATTAGTTGATCCCGTCACTAAGTTTTATATTTGTTATCTTCACTCACCAATTTATGCAGGGATTTTTTAGGATCAAATTAATTAGAGTTTCGTGTTATTAGACTACACGATCAAGGGAACAAAAAGATTATTTAGGCAAAAGAGACCCTAAGCCCAAGGTGTTACATCTCAAAGTATGCTAGTAGCATGATCTAATTTTTAAGTATGAATTATTGTAGGGTATAAAGAATTGTTTTCTTGAGTTTATTGTATATCCCGTTATGTGCGAGTTGGAAATGTTGAAATACAATGGGTCTTTCTATAATGGAAAACCTGACTCTTTAATTTTATAACAGTCATAAAGCAATTGTGGTTGGAAAGCAATAAATAACTTCTTATCAAATAAAAAGTTATGCATTGCATATAAAAAATAAAAAGAAATAAATGTGTATATGCGATTATGTGAAGAATTCCAACACAAAAACTATCATAAAACAATTATCTGCAATTTAGAAGAGGAATCTAGGTTGTGAATTAAGGAGACTTTTCACACTGTGATCATCTGCATCAATAGGTAACTCTAGCCATCAATTTGACACAATATCCGCTGCACTACAGTAATTGAGTCTTATTGTTTTGTATTTCCTTTTAATGGCCTTAGACAATGCAGAGGAGATGTAATCAGGGAAACTTGCTTAAATTGTATCAAAGAATGCAAGTCAAAATAAATATGATAGCATAACCTGATGTTTACACTAGTTTGATATATGTTATATCCATTTTTCTTCACCATTGATAGTTAAAACCCTTTGTATAATACTACAATGTCAACAATCTATCCACAAAAAATTTCTAGTCTTATTTTTTGAAACTCAATTTACTGAAGAACTATATGTATAAACTTGTAATAATTACTTTATTTCAATTAGTATATTTCCTTATATACATCAAGGTAGACTAGACATTTACAATATTGATCTTTTAATCTGGCACATACATTTTACATTGAGAATAATATATCAAATACATACATTTCACATTGAGAATGCTATATTTACATGTATAATTTTTCTAGTTCCTTGCTATGGCACATGATTGCTAAAGATAAAATTAGTAGTTCACCTTGCCACTTCTTCTAGCACTACAAGAAATATATAATTTACTGATGAAAATTTTTGTTGATAATGTCATCAATTGCATCAGTAATCTAATTTACTGATGGATTGTGAACCGTTAGTGTATGTCAACAAAGTGTTGGTCGGTACTATATACCGATAAAAATTCATTTATGTCAGTAAATTTAACAATGACTTACTAGCGAAACATTCGTCAGTAATTAAACACAAAAATTTGACTAAATTACTAATGAAATTTCTTGTCATCTTTTTCATTGATAAATCCATCAATAATTCATTGTTAAGTCATCAATGAATTAAACTCGTGTATTATAATTTCTTAAAAAATCTGTCTGTAATCCATCGGTATTTATTTTATTTTCTTATCCATTCATCAATAATCTGTCAGTACCTCTTCAAGGATTTTTTAAATATTATAATATTTTATTCTATTTATGATATTAATATTTTTAATATTAATTTATAATATTAATGATATTAAATTTATAATTTTATAAAAGAAATAAAAAATTTTAAAATAATAACAATATATATATATATATGTCAATGTTTGATACAAATAAAACTATAAAACTAATCAATTGTTGCATCCTCAAAATCAATGAAGAAATCATCAGTGATGTCGAAGGCATCAAGATCAGATGCAGGAGTAGCAACAGCTGTAGAAGCAAGGGCAGCAGATGTAGAAGCAACAACAGTAACAGTAGTCAGTGGCTGAGGAGGAGGCGAGGTAGGTGGCATAGGCATCTACAAATAAGAGGGAAAAGGTATCCCAAGCTATTAGGACACGACGTGTAGCCAATCCTTCATAGCTCGTATTCGTTAACGGACAAAGTGGACGTAGGCATGATAAGATGTCATTCTCTCATCTACTTAGCTCTCGACCTCTCACTGCAAGTCCTCGACAAAAGGCAATGGAATTGAAGAAGAGTTAGCACCTGAGGACTTGCCATGGAAGCGAGGGGCCTAATCACCTATATAATAGATCCGACCCTTCACCTGACCCCCTACTACTAGCAAGAAAACCTCGCGCTTGTTGACCTTATGAGACTCATCGGATCCTAGAGGTAGCTGCGACAGCTACGCACGATATCCGAGAATACGATCCCATATTTTGTAAAGTATGAAATATATAAATATTAATTATTGAAAAATAAAATATAAAATAAGTAAATTATGACTTACATTAACTGCCTTAGACTGTGCATTAACGAAGGGCTCCATGTCATGTTGCTTCGTGTGTGTGTATACACAAAGACATAGACAGGATGAACCACTCGTCCCAACTGTCGAGCTTGTTATGAAGTAATGAAAAAAAGAAATTAAAATAAAAACTTTAAACACATAAAATAAATAATAATTTATAAATGAGAAACATTTTTTTACCAATCGTTTGACGTGCTCAAAATGGTGGGGGGATAGACCCCCCCCTGTGTGCTTAGATGGATTTGAGTCAGGACCTCCTTTCTCAGTCCATCTGTTCAGGCTGCCTAGTGAGACATAGCCTGAGCATGTGAAGAACTCCACTAAGTCTGTTAGTGATCCTAAGTCTCATCAGGCATCCAGGTCTCTTGAACTCCTCCCAGTATAAGGTCTTCACATACTGTGAGATCTTCTTCCAAGTGTAGCCATCATGATGAATCTTCTACTTGAAGATCTTCCAGCATGGTTGAGAGCATCTATCAAATGGATACAAACTACATAAAATTGAAAATAGAAATTAGTTAGTGTTACAATTAATAAGATAAAAAATAAGAAAATAAATAAATAATATAAAAAATAATTATTACATACTTTCGGTGCTTTAAATAAATATGAGATCATAGCTCAGGTACAAGAACTATTTACTCCTCATCCCAATATGTTAGCGTTGGTGGAGTAGATGGAGCTGAAGGAGGATCCTGAGTAAGGGATGAAGCTTAAGGAGGAGTCGAACCTATAGATAGAGCAGACATCAAGGGAAGTCTAGGCATCAAAGCCTATGTGTTAGATGGTAGAAGTGGGGGCATAAGTGCCCAGTAATCATAGGTACATCGTCTACTATACATGTCGCCTCGGGACAGTGTAATTGAATCGCTAGTATACAACATGTCATCTGAATGTACATATATAAGCATATATCCAACCTAATATATACATAGCCAAATTTCTATGAAAATTTATGCATTAACGTACTTAAAAATTAAATACACTAAAATTTTTGACTTATTATGAATCATCATAATCTATATCACCTTTAGACATTATATCTTCTTATGATTCAGATTCAGATTATAGCTCTATTTCATCATTAAACAGATCATAATCTATTTCAGATTTAGACATTATATCGTTGTTATCATTTAATCCAATGAACAACACACCTGGATCATTTAAAATTCCTAGTGGCTCATCCTTCGTAATTTTTATAAGAGGCAAATATTGTTCCACATTCTCCTAAAATGGATGTTAAGACGATGTGTTGATAACAAATTTGTCATCTATTTTAACAAATGATTGAGCTTTATTTTGAATACTATCCACCAATTAGTTGTATCCCGTCATAAATTGAAATAAGGAAGATAATTCACTTGACAAGCTTGCATTGACAATATAAAAGATTTGTATTTGTTAAACCTGCGCTTATGGTTCATTTCAACAAGATTGTAATTTTCATGCGCGTTCATTCTAACATTAGGCATTGGATTAAACCATTCACATTTAAACGAAATGATTTTTTTGATCAAAAGTATAAGATACTCTAACTATAGAACCTTGATTAGTCGATTGTAATAATCATATGCATTTTCACTGTAGTTCGAACTCTTAATACTTACTTCACTATTGATTGATGCCCTATTAAAACCACATTCTTAGTGTGAAACTTGTAACCATTTACAAAGTGAATAGGATACATAGTCACATTGTGTGATGGACCTTTTCTAAGATCAACAATAAATTGATTTATGATTCTATATGTTGGATCATTTGCCTAAAAGAATAAAACAACTCATTATCAACATTAGTTACATAATAATGACTCTTATAAAATTTATTATTGTATTATTAATTAAGGTATACTCACATATGACTGGAACCAATATCAAAATTCTATCTCCAACCTTTTATCAACATCATCTGTGGATATATTGAAAAAAGTATGCTTCAACACATCAATGTATAAGTTTCATAAAATTTGCATAACATATATTAGCATTGTAATATTTGTATATCATTTTCAAAATTACAAAATAAAGAGTTGATATAAAATTATAACTTACTCGGCAAGTTTTGTTACTTCACAACAATTCAGAAGAATATATGTATGAGCTGCGTGATATCCTTTATCTGTCAACATTCTTCTTTTAGGTCTGCCAAATGGTCTACTTGGATGAGTGAATATTGATAAATTCTCTGAAATATTGGACATTTCAGGGTTTTCACTATCATCATTTCGAGTTACTCTTCTGTGTCTTATATACACATGCGGTTCAAAATAATATGAGCAAAATAATGACGTTTCTTCACCTAAATGCATGTAAAACCTTTAACCATAGCTTTATTCTTCACATTATTTATTAAATGTCTAAGAAATCTACAAGATACCACATGTGAATATATTATAAATAAACGGATTGAAATTAAAGTGACATGTACAATGGAAACTTTTGCATTTAAAGTACCTCTCAAAAGGATAAATCTATTTATACTGCATATGTCCTTTTTGCTTCGCTTTATATGCCAAGTGTATAACTAGATGCTCCATTGAATAATAAAACTTGGAGGAAAAATACATTCCAACTTACACAAAATCAAAGTGTTGTCCCTAAGCACCAAGAAAGGGGGTTGAATTGGTGTATAAAATTTCAACAACAAGGAAAAGGGGAAGAAGAAAGAGTAGAATGAAGACAACTGATTTATAGTGGTTCAGGTATAATTGATCCTACATCCACTCCCAAGTTAACCAATTGGGTATTTCACTATCTCAAGGTGTTTTCAAGCTCACACCCAACTTGTACAACTTGTGTTTTGATGGCTCACACACAACCTTACAATAATGTGTTTTTAGGCTATTACACAACCTCACTTAAGTGTTTCACTAGACTCACACTTAAACCTTTCTTAGAGTGTTTTAGCAGGCTAATACTATAACCTTACAACTTGGTGTTTAATGCTCACACTTAATAATCACAATTTCATAAAGAAAATGAAGGAAATGAGTAGCAAAGATTGAGAGCTTTAATCACTTGTAATAAATTCCTTAGCAACATTATTCATGGTTGTTTAGTGGTGTATTTATACCCAAACTTCACCAAAGAGACGTTGCAGATCATAGCTCATCAAATCTTTAAGGCATGCTAGGCAGATTCTGCATTAAATGTTTGTCAGGATGAAATCGCGGTCGCTGCCCCCATTTTGCGGTCGCGAAATCCAAATTCCTTAAAGAAAATCCCATTTGTGTCTAACGGCTAGTCCATGTGGCAGCTTCTGATTAGTTCACCAGGAAAATATAGTCGTTGTCTTTCACCTACTTTCAGAAGTTGCAGTCGCGAGTTTTCTTGTACAGGATGCGACAGAGGACTCGAATTCATCTGTCAAAAGTGGTCATTTTTCTTCCTTAGGATTCGCGGTCGCTACCAATAAGATGCCACTATGAAATTTGATTTCCAACGGTCTTCTGGGACACTTGTCAAGCTGTGGTTGTGGACTTGCTTCCCTCTTGAGTCACTTTGAAATTCGCAGTCGCGACTAGGGCGTGACATTCATCGCGAATTCATCTGTCACATTTTGGGCTTCTTCTTTTCCATAGGTCGTCACCGAGAATGGCTCTACAGTTTTGCCTGCTTGAATTTCAGCATGTCTTAACATGAGTTGCGGTAGCGAATCCTAGATTACAGTCGCGATTTACATGTCACTTTCGAGTTTATCAACTCTTTTCATTTCTTCTTGAGAGATTTATTTATTTCTGCAAAATCAATTGAAATATTAGTGATGATCAATCTTCTTTGTCAAGATCAAAAGATGTTATAAACTTAGGATTAACTATCCCAGCCCAACAGTTATAATTCAATTTTCAATCATTTAGGTCAGTGATCAAAAGAGGAACCTAAGGTTCCAATGATCTTGAGAGTCCCCTTTTGCATGATTTGGTTCATGTTGAGAGTATGTGAATAGTATTTTTGTTATGTGATTTCCCTTTTGATTTGCATTCTAACCTTACTTTATGGTTAATATTGCTATGGATATCATGCTTTTTTAAAGCTTCATAGGGTAAGGATTCATGAATCTTAGGATCCTTCTTATGATGAGTTTTTGCCTTAGGCCATTAAACATCCTCCAAATACCTTTATTTGCATTTTTAATCTTTTTTAATTCTCATGATTCATTGTTTTGATTATGTTTGCTTATTGGATAGTCATGTGAGGATGTGATATTATGGACTTAGATGCATATCTAGGCATCTTTTATGTGGGAGAGATGGTCATATGTGTTATATTCATTCCTGTGCTTTGAGTTCATTTAATTCATTTTATACTTATTTCATGTACTAATTTGTTCTTCTTTTGGGTGTAGTTGGTATGTTTGAATAAGGCCATAAGTTGGTCTCAATAGTTACACTATATGGTTATTAATGATGTTTGAGTGTGGAGGAATGGATGATAATGCATGCTTATCCTATTAACCATGATGCATGACCCTCATTCCTTCTTTGATGTTTGAATATGGATGAATGGACAATAATGCATGCTTATCCCCTTTACCATGATGCATGACCCCCATTCCCTCTTTGATGTTTGAATATGGATGAATGAATTATAATGCATGCCTATCCCCTTTGCCATGATGCATGACCCCTACCCTTTTGAGTTAGTGATTTGTTTTGCCTAAGTGAACCATCCTAAGCTACATGTGTAGCAGCGCTAATTGAACTAATCAATAACTTAGTTAAAATATTAAATGTGAACCAAAGATGCCTAAAGGCCAAATCTCAATATCTAGGTGGTTTACAGGTGCCTAACTCTTTCCTAAGCCTACTCAATTTTCAAACCTAATCTCTGATGGGGTGAAAACGAAATAGGCCTTCTAATTGACTTAGATTAGGTTTAAATTTTGTCTTCCCTAGATTCTTATCCTAATCAAAGTCAGGTGACTACTCCACATCTCACTTAGGGATAGTACCAATGTATTATCTTGTCTTGGTCCCCTGTTGACCAATACTTTGGAAAATAGGCTTCTATCTTGTACGAGGCCTTAAGGGTCTCCCATTGATCCAAATCGCATGCCATGTTTAAGATTTATTACCAATGTATGACCCTTATCCTATCGATCCCCCGATGATCGATAAAAGGTAGGAGTCACAAGCAAGATTATATTAGTTCAAATGAAAACTCTGAGGCACTCATAATGGTGACTCCACTAGGGATTGAAAATTGACTTCACATTTAATCTTTAGTTCACTTTTAATAGTTTAAAACTTGTTATTGAGTAAGTCCACTATATTCATGTAGCCTCCATACTTCATCTCAAGTATTAGATGCCTTTAAATAAACTAATGGTTCTCCAAACTTGAGACTTAATCTCTATTCAGGCCTAGAAGATTACGATGAGGATTCATCACTTATGAGCCTAGTACCTTTAAGTGTATCGAATGAAAGATCATGACAATCGCCCTCAAGCTTATGAAAGCTACCAATTACAATAACCATCTCAACCATTAGGCACAATAGTAACTTAGAATAAGGTACCCCACTTATTTGAATTTCTTCAAAGAAAAGTGAAAGTCCTCGAAGAACATGGTTAACAACCTCTAATGTAAGCATAAATGTAATCCCATCCCCCTTTATTTAATTATTCCCCATATGTAAGTACTTATGTATTTCCCTTTTCCTGCTATGTAAATAGTTGGTTGTGTACATCCCTCTCTCTTTAATGGGATTTTGTTCCTTGCTTGTACATATATTTCTTCAAGTAATGTAAAGAGTTCTTCCTTTTAATGCCTTTGTGTATATGTTATTTGGAGGCTTTAACTCTTTTTAGTCTAAGGTGACCCAGTGCATTATTGGCCCCATGATGGCATACAAATGAGACCTTACCTAAGAAAGAGACACTAGACCTCCTGTGTGGGAGAAATAAGGTTGGAAGGATCTTATGCAAGATAACTTATGCATAACATGCACACATGCATCAATTACTTATTCATGTGTCATACTAATAACCATTGTCTTGCAGCCATCATTACTCCATCTAAACCCTCGTGGAAGAGAAGGGGCAATAAACTTGCTAGAAAGAGTGAGACTCTGAGCCCGAGTCTGAAAGTTGATCTAATCATGGAGCTAACTATACCACCTGAGCTTTTTGAAAAGGTGATGGCCAATTTCAACCGTAAAGATAAAAGAAAGGATTGTTGAGGAAGTGAACAAGTGTGTCAATGAAATTTTGAAAAAAAAAAAAGAGGCTTCTACTAATAAAACTAACAAAGGGAAAACACCATTAACCAGTGGTGATTGATGATGATCTATTTGGGATGAAAGAATACAATGAAAGAAAACTTGCTAAGGAAGTAGGAAGTACAATTCTTATTTTGGATAAACCCTTAGAGAGTGAGGAAGGCACCTAGTTTGATGACTTCGCTAAATAGCTAGAGAAAATATAGAAAGCTTTAGGTGCTAAAGGCTTAGAGAAGGGAATGAATATTGAAGAATTGCTTGCTCTCAAAGCTGAAAAACTACCAACTAACTTTCATATGCTTGAGCTTCCAAAGGTCACAGGAACCCAAAATGCAAAGAACCATGTCCACTGGTATATGTTAATCATGAAGGCATTTGGGGTCTCGATGAACACTTTGTTGGAGCTTTTTGAATTGTCATTGGAAGGGTCCATAAAAGCATGGTACTTTAATAAGTCAAAGACTATCAAGGAAGACTAAAAGGAACTGGCTAAAGTTTTTTAGAAATACTATATTTATAATTCAGATCTAGAGGACACACTGCAAGATTTAGAGTCTTTAAAGCAAAAGGCTAGTGAGAAGAGGGCTTCAGTGACTACATCAAAAGATGAAAGAAGAGGGCTTCAAAGGCAACCAAAAGGCCTATAGAGAAAGAACAACTTAGAGGGGCTTCATCTAGTATTGGTATCAAAATTAGAGGAATATTGGTTAGAAACTTTGAAGACCATCGAGAAGCAGGTTTGCAAGCTGAAGAGTTAGAGTCAGAGTTAAGAAGACAGTATAGGGGAAGGAGGAGCACCCTATCTCAGTCTCGAATAGAGGGAAACAAGATGACTGATGTAAATGTGGTAAGGGCACCCAGACATTTCACTGATTTAGGGATGCCCCTATCCAAAGGATTTAAGAGGTTGCAGAATAAGAGTGTGCTGAAACCTCTACCATTGAGACCACCTCTTAATCCACTACCTAGGGGGTATGATGCCAATGCTTATTATGCTTTTCATCAAGGATAAGGTCACAATACTAATGACTACTACTACTTGAAACATTAGATTTAGGATCTCATCGATAACAAAATGATTATTTCGCTAAATTTTAAAAGGCCTAGCATCCTAAGGAACCCTCTCTTATACTATCATAATGACCCTCACCTAAATCAAAAGACGTTTATGATAGATTATAGAATTCCCAATGAAGTTGTTATTGCTACTATTAAAAAAGTTATGGGAGAGACTCTAGCTATTTGCACTATCAATCCTTGGGAGAGTTCAGATGAAGAAAAGGAGGAAGATCAAAGGAAGGGAATGATCTAGCTATGGGAAGAGAGTGATGAAGCGAAAGAAGTGATACATGTAAGTCATGTTACATGCAATAGGAAATACTACCTTGACAAAAAAGCCCTCCAAAGAAACAAGGGTTGAGAATAAGACGGATGAACTCATTATGAAGGAGAAGGAAGATAAGAATCTCATTGTGAAATAGTTAAAGACGACGCCAATGTAAATCAGTGAGTAAGAGTTTCTTATCACCTTTTAGGAACATAAAATGCCATGGTAAAGGCTTTGTCGAGCCTGATTATCTCAAAGGAAGCTACTCCAAAGGATGTTGTTGCATTTGAAACTCACAAGGGTAAAATCAATTTCTTAGATGAGGATCTAGCATTGAAAGGAAAGGATCATAACTTGACCTTGTTCATCTGAGTTGAGGTGAAAAGAAGACACATATCATGTGTGATGGTTGATGATGACTTTGGGATTAACATATGCTCTTTGAAGTTACTACACAAGTTTGGTTTGTCTGAAAAAGATTTAGAAGTCTTTGACAGTGTCATTTGAATTTATGATGATAGTAAAAGGCCAACTTTTGGTGTGTTCAAAACTTTGATAAAAATAGGCATAATGGAAGCAATAATGGGATTCACAATCTTAGATATTTTGATCACTTTTTCGCTATTGCCAGGGAGACCATCGTACCATGCACTATGTGGTGTGCCTTCTACAATCCATCATAGAGTAAAAATCAATTATAAAGGAGAGGTTCTAACCATTTGTGCAAATGTTAGTGAAATTTTGTCATCTTTGAGTATGGTTGTTTCGCTTCTTCGAAGGATCCAGGTTGTTGGGATAACAGATAAATGGATTAATTTGAAGGTAATGGGAATTATGAGGAATATGAACTTTCTTCACGGATAAGGTTAGGGAAGAATTCTACTAAAGTATTAGAGTTTCCAAAGATCCCCATTCAGATTATAAGGAAAGGACTAGGGTATCATGGTAAAAAATCAGAGCTAAAAGTAAGGGGCTTACGCTGACCACAATTAGATTTCTTTATAAAAGAAAGGGAGGCTATTAAGATGATTCAACATAAGGCAACTGAAAATAAGGAGTCACTAGGCAAGGATATAAATGAACTCGAAAAGGCTTTTTTCCAGCTAGATATTGGCGAATTTGTGTATTATAATTATTAGGACTCATCAAAAGAGGAGGATGGTAAGAAGAAAAGAAAGAAAAAAGGGAAATAGGTTGTAGAGACAAAGAATGATCAAGAATCAGGTCAATATACGATTTTATATGGCCATGGAATGATAAGATGAATAGAGGGAGCAGTATTTGTTAGATCAGAGTTTTCTAGGACACTAGGGAAGATTACACAAAGAAACGGTCTAACTTTATAAGCATGATACATTCTTTGTGGATTTGGAATAGAAATATATTGGGTCGTGCAAGTTTACTGAGGTTGTGTACACAAGGATAAAATTAGAGGACATCAAGAATATGATTGTGAACTTCATTCAGGAAGTGAGTGGCGAGGAAATGCAAAACTCTATGGTGGAAAATGAGCCTATCATGGTAAAAGGAGCAACACTTTAGGTAGAATTTTTTAAGATTAAGTTGGAGGATGATCAGATGAAATAGAGTTTTGAGGGAGTTGTCAAGGTTATTACCTATACAGATAATGGGAAAGAGGCAGATCCTATGCAAAATGTTGATCTTAGGTTTGATGAAATAAAGGGTGAAACAAAGGAAAAAGTTTAGGCATATGAAGCTCCAGTCAACTAATTAGATGAAGAGGACTTTCTTGCTACTATTGATGTTCTTGTTTCTAGTCTCTTTGAAGATGATGTATTTCTTTTTAAGTTTAAAGTAATGAATAATGAGTTTGCTTACTTGTGTGATGTGTTTCTTGATGGTAGTGTGTATAACATACATCATTTCATTAGCATATTTAACATTAATTCTATGCATACCACTACATTTAATCTTGAAAAATAGGAAAATCCAAAAATCTTACTTATCGTTAGTGACATCACATTAGAAGAGTGAAGGAAGTTTGAATATTTGCTCCAAAAATATCATAGGGCTTTTGCCTGGACGTATGAGGATATGTCAGGGGTTGATAGGTGAATTGCAAAACACAGAATTCCAACTTACCCATATTGGAAACCAGTAAAGTAGAATGTTCAAAGGATGAGGCCTGAGTGGGCCTAGTTGGTTAAGGAAGAAGTAGCAAAGCAATTGAATGTCAAGTTGTTAGAGGGAGTGAACTATCCTAAATGGTTAGCCAACATAATGCCATTACTGAAGAAGGATGGGAACGTATGAATGTACATTGACTATTAAGATCTGAATAAGGCATACCCAAAGGACGATTTTCCTTTACAACACATAGACGTGCTAATTGATAATGTTTATGGCATGTATTCTTTTATGATGGATTCTCATGGTATAACTAGATTCTTATGGCAATCATGGATAAGGTGAAGATTGTTTTTATCACAGAGTAAGGGACATATTACTTCAAAGTAATGTCGTTTGGATTAAAGAATGTAGGAATGATGTACCAATGAAAAGCAACAGCCTTATTGCATGACATAATCCATAAAAAGGTGAAAGCATATATAAGTGAGATGATGGTGAAGTCAGAAACAAGGGAAGGACACTTTGAAACATTAGAGAAAT
This sequence comes from Omphalea diandra, assembly GCA_949677035.1. NCBI lineage: Eukaryota > Viridiplantae > Streptophyta > Magnoliopsida > Malpighiales > Euphorbiaceae > Omphalea > Omphalea diandra. The sequence goes on from CATIWR010036148.1 coordinate 33,229, forward strand.
TTTTAAAGAGGGTCAATGAGTATAACTTAAGGTTGAATCTAATGAAGTGTGTGTTTGGGGGTTTACCTTTGATAAGCTATTAGGACATGTAATCAGTGAGAAAAGGATCAAAGTAGAAACAAATAAGGTAAAGGCAATTCAAGATATGTCTGCACCTAAGACAAAGAAGAAGAACCAAGTTTTTCAAGGTTGCTTATAGCAAAACTAACTCTCATTTATGAGCCAATCTTTAAGTTGATAGGGAAGGATCATCCGATGGAGTGAATTGAATATTGTCAAAAGGCTTTTGAGAGAATAATCGAGTATCTAACTAACCCCTTAATATTTTAGCCACTAAAGCCTAAAAAATTGATAACTTTATATCTAACATTGGAAGATAGTTTTATCGACGCAATGCTAGCTCAGGAAGTTGGGATAGGAAATGAATATGTTATGTCTATCATAGCAAGAAGTTATTGTCTTATGAGGATAAGTATAATCAGGTGGAGAAAACTTGTCTGGCACTGGTTTAGGCGATAAAGAAACTAAGGTACTATTTTCAGTCATATTCTATGGAAGTGGTTTCAAAGCTTTACTTGGTTAAGTACTTACTAAGATATTAGCAAAGTGGTTGAACTTATTGACTAAATTTGATATTAAATATATAGCTAAAAAGGTGATAAAGGGTTGGGCAATTTCAGAATACTTATCATAACAACCTATCGAAGAAGGAGAATATGAACTTCCACATTTCAAAAACAAAGGATTAGAAGCAATTGAGCCTTAAGGATGAAGTGTGTACTTTGATGGAGCTATAAATAAAAAAAGGTAGGTATAGGGGTGGTTATGATCTTGCTAGAAGGAAAACTCTTCCCTATAGCTAAGAAGCTTGATTACAAGATGACTAACAATATGGTTGAATATGAAGCATGTGCACAAGGATTTGAATTCTAAAAGCAAATATGAGTAAAGACAATAAAGGCATTTAGGGACTCACTACTGGTCATTTCGCAAGTAATAAAAGAGTGGGAACTAAAAGAAGAACAATTAGGCCCACACCTGGAGCATATTAAGAGGTTGGTGTAGACTTTTTATAGTCATTTTTCATCATCTGCCAAGAGAAGAGAATGAAATGGTCAATGCCTTAGTCACTTTGGTCTTTATCTAGGACAAACCAAAGGCAATGCCTATGAAATTGCTTATCGCGCTTCAATCTAAAATTCCATGTTATAGGGATACAAAAGTAATGCAGGCGTCAATAGAATACCATCCTTAGTATTTTGATATACAAAAGTATTAGAAAAGCAATGAATACCCCAAAGTGGTCGAGAAAAGGATAAAGGTGTGATTCGGAGATTGTCTTCACAGTTTGTTTTTTATGATGGGGTAATGTATAAGAGAATTTATGACGAAGTTCATTTGTGATGTGTGGCAAAGGAAGAGGCCTGTAGAATAATGGAGGAGGTATACACAGGGGTTTATGGTCCCCACATGAATGGTAAAATTTTGGCAAAGAAAATTATAAGCATGGGATATTATTGGACTACTATAGAGCATGATTGTACTCAGAAGGTTCAAAGTTGTCATGAATGTCATATTCATGGTAGCCTCAGTCATTTGCCACTGACAGAGTTGTAAAATTTGACCTCGCCTTAGTTGTTTGCAGCATGGGGCATCAATGTGATAGAAGAAATCAAGTAGACTTCTGCAATGAGGTATAAGTATATTGTGGTAGCAACAGACTACTTCTTGAAATGGGTAGAGGTTGAATCATTCGATAAGCTAGGGATAAAATAGATGGCATGATTCATTAACAAGAACCTCATTGGTCACTGTGGTCTATTGCACCATGTTGTCACAAATAATGGTGTCTATTTCCAGGTGGAGGTCAATGTCATGTTGAAAAAAATACATTGTGGTCCACCATAAGTTGTCACCTTATAAACTGCAACCTAACAAAGCAGTGGAAATGGCCAACAAGAATGTCAAGAATATCTTTGCCAAGATGGCTAAAATGTATAAAAACTGGTCTAAGAAGTTACCATTCACCTTATAGGGTTACCAAACTACGATAAGAACGTCAATTAGGATGACATCATACTCTTTGGTATATAAGATGGAGGCAGTATTGCCTATTGAATTAGAAATAAAGTTTTTACGAGTGTTAGAGGAATTTGACATCCCAGAGTACCAATGGTAAGAAATAGATTTGAACAGCTAGCTTTACTAAATGAAAAGAGATTGAAGGCCTTATATCATGTACAGCTGTATCAAGCTGGGATGGCCCGCTCATTCAATAAGAAAATCAAGCCAAACATGATAAAGGTTGGTGATTTGGTGCTAAAGACAGTACAATCACAGACTCAGGATCCTTAAGGAAAGTTCAAGCCAAATTGGAAAGGTCCCTATATGGTCAAACAAATATACTAAGATAGTTCAATGAAATTAGCAGATATGGATGGGAATGAATTCACCAAGTCAATGAACTTAGACCGATTGAAGAAGTATTTCATGTAAAGTGTGAGAAAAGTAAAATAGCCTGCTAAGTTAAAAACTTGAAAGGGTGGCTTAGGTAAAAATTAGGGCATAAATAAATAATGAAAAAGAAAAAAAAAAAAGAAAGAGCTCGCTAATTCGAAAACCTGAAACATCTAGGAAAAAGTTAGAGCATAAAAAATGAATATAATAAATGCAAGCAAAAGTCGAGAGAGTGTAGTTGACCATTGGGAGACCATTGAAATAATAGTTGGGTAGCAATAAGGAGGCAATGATGAACAAGTGAAGGCCCAGTAAGATAGAGGCACTAGGTAAGATAATTGGATGTTCTAATGTGCCACCATAAAAAGCAAAAACTATGCACTTAATTAACATGTAACATGCCAAATGTAAATGATTCATTTTAAGCATAATATCAAATGGAAGTACATTTGCATAATTAATGTAAGTTAGTCATACATATTTTTAAACTAGAAGTAGATATAAAACAGTCTTTTCTATGAAAGATCATTGTCTACTATTTGTCGATTTTAGTTCTAAAGGTCATGTAACCATGCCATGTACTCTGCGTTGTTGTCAAGCTGAGAGTCGCAACCCATGCAGAAGTCATAGATGTGGTTACTAGTTCATATAGCCTTAACTCTATCTAAAAAGCATTAGGATAAAGGTCTACAAATGAAGGGAAGAACTATATCTCAACTGAGGAGCATTGAACTGGCGACTCACACATGCTAGAACATAAAATGTGCTTAAAGCCAGGAAAGGAATAATGGTGCGTCCCCATAAGTCTTCAGGGTAATGCATAACAAATTTTAGCACAACTAGCTCCAGTGGATGTTGGAGATAGTAATGTGGGACATCCACTCATCCTATTCAGCCTTAGTAGTGGTTGGCCTTGTTAGATAGTGGTTTGAGTGATGCTGTAGGTAGTAGAGCCTCAAATCCATGGTAAAGGGTAGCCAATAGTCCTAGTCTCTCTTGCAACCATATTTGGAAGAAAAAAAAAAAGAAAAGAAAAAGGAAAGAAAAATATGCTCATTAGGTTGAAAACCCAAAAAGGCAGCCTAAGTAAAAATGTGCAGCTCACAAGATTAAAATCCTACAAAGGCGGTCTAGGCAATAGTTAGGGCTATAAAAAGAAAGAGACAAAAAAAAAAGAAAAAAGAAAAAGAAAGGAAAATAAAAATCACTATAAGAAGAATTCATACATGTAGTTACATCAGGCCTCCGGTAAAAGAATCACTAATGCTACGAGGTACTTTATCAAGTCCCATGATGGTCTCATCTAATATCATAGATATAAGCGTCTTCCTTGATTCAACTCCCTTTAAGAGTGATAAAATTTGTAAATCTAGCTCTCCATTTGTTCTTCATAACAAAGACTTGCCCATCATAAGCTGCCCGAGCATGACCCTTGGAAGGAAAAAAAGGTGATGAAAGGAGTCGTGATGATCTTCTCCTTGCCCAAAGTGTACTTGGGTACCTCTTTATACTACATGTCAAATAGCTCTACCATATTCCAAACATGTGGGTAATCTAGTTGAGGCAATGCAATCTGGCCTATAGCTATGACACGACAGTCGAGAACAGTGCTAAATTTTTTCAATAGAGAACATATCTCCTCATCCCCGAAGTGAAAGGTATGGGTAGTAGGATCCCATAAGTCACAAGTTGTCCATAAAAAGTGAGTGTCGAGGTGAATAGAATATAGGTAACGAATAGCTAAAAGTCTTACCCATGGAAGATAAAACCAAATCTGGGGTGAAAGAGATCATAAGAATGCTTTTGACATGGTTTGGAGGTTAGAAATAATGGTGTAGAGCAAATGCAAAGTGGGTATTTATAAAAGAAGACAAGTTTACAGAGTTGTTCAGCCTCTAACTAGGGCTATACAACCCTTGATCAGATCTGTACAGCCTTCTAGTTAGGTTGTACAGCCCTTAGTCCCTGAGAAGAATTGGGTAGCACCTCATTTATACTTTGTGTTGAAGTTGACATTTGTACCTATTTTAGAAAGCACATATATGAAAAGATGACAATGCATATTCAAAAACATATATTCAGGGGCCAAAATTATGCATTTGTATTTAAAAAGTGAAATGCCAAAGTTTGACAAGAGAATGGAGGCAACTTTGCCTCAGTATGTCCTAGAAGCTCTAAATAAGCATTTAAAATAAAGGCTTTTAGATCACCCAATAAATTATACAATTGTGCAAATATCTATCAAATATGTTGTACAAAAATGGAAGGGAAGAAAAAAAAACATTATAGTAGCTAATAAAGGGGAAAAAAAAAAAAGGTCTCCACAGCTCAATTGCCTTCGCTTCAAGAAGGAGTTGCCTCAGAATCCTCTGCCTCGTCGTCTGTTGCCATGTACCTGTACTATGTGGTTGTTTAGGCTAGGGTCTCAATCTCCACCTCTGTCCCTACTAGATGTTGATCCTTCTCTCTGATCTTGCAATTCAAGTGTTGGATAGTCTTCTGTAAGAAATACGAGGGTTAGGATTAATAGGATACTTAACACACAAAACATAAGTCATGAACATGCATACATGCACTACTTTTTGTACTAACATGTATAGAGTATGTCTGCTGCATCACAACCCTCTTTAGGGAAGCAATCAAATCGATCATGGCATTAACCTAGATGGAAGGAATCTATGAAAAAAGAAAAGGAAACACATTAGCTATGAAGCTCACATTATAGTTAGGGTATAAGAAGATAAAGAAAAAGTATTTACATATATGGTATCGATCAACTCGAATGTATAGGCAGACTAGGTGATCCATAGTGACATCATCGACCCAGTTGGTGAAGTTATGCATGACTCCATAAGACAGTCTGGCATGGAATCCAAGTCACCTACCACCATGAGCTCTATGCCTCTTTAAGCTGATCCACAGGTATATTTGCAGCCCCAAATAGCAACAACATCAAACGCAGAAGTAAGAGCGATAGATCGTCAAGTAGCGTACACAGTGGTGTCCCAACTCCCATGCTATAGGACGATTCCCTTGTTTGGCATGTATCGAGGGAATGTTTGAATAGCCTCCTTCGATAGAGGAAGACTCCCAATAAGTGATCCAACTATCCAAGACCTATAGAGAGTAATAGCAGAAGATAGTTGCTCCCTTGGCAAGTAGTGTAGCAATGTAGTAAGATGTGCACCCTCTAGGTCCTTTGCCCTAGACAAACTCGTGGGCATGCACTGTGAGACAAGGTGCTTGTCTAAGCCCTATGCAAGTGGATGACATGCTACCCTAAGTATCACTCCTAGATAAAGGGCCCCATTATCAGACGATAGCTATAAGATATGGCCTCTGCCTCTACTAACTTTAGAGGCCACATCTTCATGGGACACCTCCAATTGAGACAAAGCTATATTAAAAATAGAGAGTATAAAAACAAATAGGGAGTATAAAACCAAATAATACAATATCAATAATCATAACTCACATAAATTTTATTTGTGCAGGGAAAAGTGCTTATTCTATAGTGATTTGTTCTGGTGAGCGCGCCTGATAGCTATGGAAGACATTGTGTAAGACTCGAAGCTCCACCGTAAGAAACAAGGATAGTTATCATTTTCCTCATCCTCAAGGTCCAACCCCTTCAGCAATCCTAGCTTGACACTTCATGTCTGTCAGCAAATCTAACATAAGCCTCAAAACAATCAAATGAAACTCAAACACAAAAGAGGAAAGGGAATGATACATACAATGAGAACCCTCTAGGCATCTCACATATACCCCGTGCATTAGGAACATTAGTCTAGTTATCTATAGAGGTACGTTAGTGTTGTAGACCCTCAGTCGAAGCGACATAGCAGACCCAAATCCTCTAGCACCTACACCAAACAGGCTCGACCATATTAGAGGCACTTAAAAATAAAACTACTGATAGCTTGTACAGTAAGAAATAGCTAATCAAGCCACCTCATTAGAGCTATCATCAGTGACTTGAGGTGTGTCTGTCTAAATGTTGTATCTCGTAATAGTCTTACTCCCCTTGAGCAGGGGAACATAAACCAGACCCTCAGTAAGTAGTCTTACTAAAATATTAGCTCATGTAGCCCTAAATCTATGGGTAAAGGAACACCAGCGAACCATAGTCTGGTTAAAAAGTGAAGTCTCTTAGTGTAATCACTACCTCATTGATCAAAAGAAGACCAAAGGTATGGGTTATGTCCATCCATTGCTCTAATAGTACGTGCATCATTACCAAGTCAACTATCAGCATCTCATCTGATAGCATCCATAAGAAGGTCCAAATCCCCATACCTTCTTAACGGAACATGACCCAAGGGTGCAAGGTCCTACCTCATTCTCCAGCAAGACCCATAGCCTCTCCTCCCTTCTGAAAGATAACAATCCCTTACAAGAAAAAGGAAAAGAAATGAAATAGGAAATGAATAATGGAAAATATGTATATCTATATGTTTTCTGCATGATTATCGAGGTCAGAAAATCGAAGAAATCAACAAGGTTTGAATTCAAAAGCAAAGAAACAACAAGTTTTAGTCACTTGGGTTTAATCACAAGCATTGAGGAAATTATGAAGCTAGTTTCCTAAAAAAAATCGATTAACATCTACAAACAAGGCATCAAAAGACTGACAAGTCAACAAGATGAATGAATAAATTATTTATGGTCCTAGGTGAGTACCTTAATTTTTTATGGGTTATGTATTAATTAATTTTAATTGTTCCATCTGCATGTCACAAAACAAAACTTAAGGCACATATAGATCAACGCAATGGGCTAGTTCGATAGATAAAACAAATTTTGCTAAAAACAAAAGGTAAGTATCCTAGAAACTATCTCTATTTTATTTCATGGTCTAACCTAATATTCATACGCAAAAAGGAATTCCAGGGTGGCACTTAAAATCTACAATGGAAAGATAGGTAAAAAATATATAAAATAAATAGAAAAATGCATACCACTCTCTAGGTGACTTTTGTAAGGTGATGGTACAAGTTGTAGACTGTTGGTGTGTCTTCAACTAGAGGAAAGCAAAGCGGGACCATCTTCATAATTGCACCCCTGAACGGGCTCATCCATGTGAATCCTCATTGGGATCGCAGCTAGTCTAGGGTATCCAGGGTCATGGTATCCTCATCAGAAAACTCTTCCTAAACATCAAACACCTCATCCTCGCGGTACTTGACCATAATGATCGGCTGAAATAAAGCTAAGGGAGCCTAAAAACTAAGTCTAGAGTTTTTAAAGAGAAGAGAAAAAGAAAGAAGAGAAAGAGCACAAATGAGACAAGTCGCTTTCAAAGGGGTATATAATGGGCTTAAGTTGTATGGCCCTAGCTGGTCCATACAGACCTTAAGTCTGTATAGCCATACCTAGGTTGTACAACCCCCTTTGGGCTAAACTGGCACTAATTGAGCATTACAGGCCAAAATCCCTCTTTAACCCACCCAACCTTATTACCTCTTTTGGCCTATCAAACCTAATCTCACTCCCTCAAACTCAATTAAGCTAAAATTACCAAAGTACCCTTAGTATTCTCTCAAGTCCAATTAAGCCAAAATCACCAAAGTGCCTCCAATCTTTTCTTAAGCTAAATCACCAAAGTACCTCCAACCTTTTCTCAAGATCAATTAAATCATAATTACTAAAGTATCCTTAGCTTTCTTTCAAGCCCAATTAAGCCAAAATTAGTAAAATACCTTTAGCTCCCTAGAAAGCCCTAAAGTATCGAATTTATCAAAATACCTTTCAATGACAGGCTTGCCCCCATTTGAGGCCTCATGAATATTTCAAAAAGGACTTACCTTCTCCCAAAAATAGCAAAGCCTAAGGAAGCACTTCCTATAGAATTTGGGCTCGAGCCCATTACCCTAAGAAAAGAACAAACCCTTAAAAAGATTAGAAGGACTACAAGGATGTTGATTTAGCTTTACAAAGATTAAAAAAGCTTGGAGGACACATAAGCCACCTAGAAGGCATCCATGAGATAGAACTATCAGTTAAAAAGATTGAAGCACACACAGAGAAGTGCAAGAGCATTAGTGACTATAAGAGGCCAATTATCTAATTCCAAAACACTTGGTACCTACTAAAGAGCTGGCAGAACTACTTTAATACCTATTAAAAAGTTGTTGAAAAGCTATTAAAACACTTGATACTTGCTAAATGGCTGCTAGGAGATCAACTCCAGTACTTGCTAAAGGGTTGTCGAAGGTCAAAATTTAGCCTTGGCACTTGTTAGAAGGATGCTAAGAAGCTTAGTACTTGCTAGAAGGCCACTAAAGAGATCGACTCAAGTACTTATTAGAGGGTGAAATTTAGCCTTGGTACTTACCAGCAGGCTTAGTACTTGCTTAAGGAGCTATTAAGAAGTTTGTATCTTTTCGTATTCTTTATCTAGTGTTTAAGTTTATAACTAAAGTTTTGTTATGTCTTATCTAATAGTCAGATTTTTTAAGTCCCACAAAGTAAGGCAAACTATTAGCACTAGATTTTGGACCTCTGAATGTAAAAATTCGTTGATAAAAATCATTGAACTTGTCCCCAAAATGCAAAGGGGATTTCTAAAGAAAGAGATGAGAGGCCTTAAAAGCCTCAAAGAAGTCTAAAACCAAGAATAAGCCCAAGACCAAATCCAAAGTTACCTGACAGTGTTGATGGGTTATACAGCCCATCAAGCAGGGCTATACAACCTATAAACCAAGGTTGTAAACCATGCATAAGGTTGTACAACCCACCCCAAAACCTTAAGTCTTAGAAACTTCTAAAACTAGTCCTCTCTTAAACCCTAAGGTTGTACAACCTTGACAAATAAATGTATAATCCATTCTAGGCTATACAACCCATATCCAAACCCTAATTCTAGGAGAATTATCTCCTTTTCTATAATTAGACATGTCCATGGTGTAACTAGAACCATTCCTAGCCTTGCACACTAACACATTATCTATAAATAGTCCCTCATTAGAAGAGGGAATAGATTCTTGAAAAGCATAAGGTTACTTTACCAAAATTACTTCCTAAAGCACACTTAGTAGAGAAAAACCTCAAAACCCTAACTCACCTAACTCATTCCAAGGTAGAATGAGGCTTTTCTCTTCATTTTTTGGGCATTCTCTAAAAATTTTAGAGGAAGATATTAAACTTGTGAACCTTACAAAAACACATAAATGCATTTAGGAATCCCTTCATCCTCTCCTTTCTCCTTCCCTTTCCTTTAATTTCTCTATTTTAAAATCCCAATAACCATTGGTTGTATAACCTTGCTTATAGGTTGTATAGCCCAATTTACCTGGTAATCAATTTTTGAAGAAAGGGATTTTCTTCCCCTACATGCATTTCATCCTTTCCAAATTCCTTTTTGTGATGTTCCAATATTCCAACAATAGAATAAGGGGAGGTTAAACATTAAAGGATCCCTATTCATCCAAAAAATGGAACTAATTTTTAAAGTGTTTTCATCATATTTTTCATGCAATACCTTAAGCTATTAAACATCCTTCAAATGCCTTTATTTATATTTTTTTAATCTCTTTTGATTCTCATTATTCATATTTTTTTATTCTATTTACTTACTTGATAGTTATGCGAGGATGTGATATGATGGACTTAGATGCATATTTAGTTATCTTTTATGTGGGAGAGATGGTAATATGTGTTATATTCATTCCTCGTGCTTTCAGTCATTTGATTCATTTTATACTTGTTTCATATATTAATTTGTTCTTCTTTTAGGTGCAGATGGTGTGTTTGAATAAAACCATATGTTGGTCTCAATGGTCACACTATATGGTCATAAATGATGTTTAAGTGTGGATGAATGGATGATAATGCATGTTTATCCTATTTACCTTAATGCATAAACCTCATTCCCTTTTTAATGTTTGAATATGGATGAATGGAAAATAATGCATACTTATCCCATTTGACATGATGCATGACCCCAATTCCTTCTTTGATGTTTGAATATAGATGAATGGATGATAATGCATGCTTATCCCCTTTGCCAAGATGTTGACCCCCTACCCCTTTTAGTTGGTGATTTGTTTTTATTAAGTGAATCGTGCATCAATGTATAAGTAAGGAAGTTAATCAGTGTTGACGCCTAGCACTAAGAAGGGGGGTTGAATTAATGTGTGAAAATTAAAAATAGAAGAGTAGAAGAGAAACGAAGACATATGATTTATAGTGGTTAGGGTATAATCAACCCTACGTCCACTCCCCAATTCTCAGCAATTGGATTTTCCACTAACTATCAATGGTGTTTTCAAGCTCACACCAAACTTTTACACTTGTGTTTTCTAAGGCTCACACAATAACCTTTACACTTGTGTTTTAGAGGCTCACACAACAACCTTTACACTTGTGTTTTTCAGACTCACACAACAACCTTTCTAGAGTGTTTTAACAGGCTAACACTACAACCTTTACAAATGGTGTTTATGCTCACACCAAACAGTCAATTAAAGAAGAGAAAAGATTAAGTAGCAAAATTGTAAGAGTTTGATTATAAAGTTATTAATTATCTTGCATTTACATCTATTTGGTGAGGTATTTATAGTTTATACCCACCAAAGAGACATTGCAATAAAACTAGTACAAGATCTTTAAAGTGTGCTAGATAGATTTTTGCATTAAATGTTTGACAGTCTTTATTCGTGATCGCTACTATTCATTCACGATCGCGAAATCCAAATTCCATAAGGAAAACTTCGTTTGTGTCTAACAACTAGTCCACGTGGCAACTTCTGATTGGTTTACCAGGAAAATATAGTTGTTGCCTTTCACTTGCTTTCAGAAGACGCAGTCGCGAGCTTTCTTGTACAGGCCACGATAGAAGGACGCGAATTCATTTGCCAAAGATGGTCATCTTCTTCCTCATGATTCGCGGTCGCTACAAACAAGATGCCTTCACAAAATTCAACTTCCAACGGTCTGCTGGGACACTTGTCATGCTGTGGTTGTGGACTTGCTTCCCTCTTGAGTTACTTCGAAATTCGCAATCGCGATTAGGGCGTGACACACACTGCGAATTCGTCTGCCAATTTTGGACTTCATCATTTGGATGAATCGCGGCCGAGAATGGCTTAGCGATTTCACCTGCCTGACTTCTTGCAAATTTTCTAATGGATCGCGATCACGAATCCAAGGTAGCGGTCGCAATTTAGAAGACACTTTACATACTTTGAAGATTTTGAGCTACATCCAACTTCCAACTTAGATAAAAACTAAAGGCTGCAAAACAACACTAATTTGAAACTTTAGACATAATCAATCTCCTTTGTCAAGATCAAAAGAGGTCCAAGACTTGGGGTTAACCATCCTAGTCCAACAAGACAAAGTGGAAAGCATGAAGTTGTAGAGTTATATCCCTTATAAATTTCTATAAAAAAACAATTTGTTTAATTTGTTATGTGGAAAGAGATATTACTCTTTGATTGTGAATGATCCTGAACCTTATGAAGCATGCGCAACCTATTAATTCTGCTTACCTAGAATTTGATGGTTGTAGAATGGGAACTAGGTGATGTGCAAAACATAAAATTTTGTAGAATTATTTCTCATTCAGATGTCTATAAAACATGTTTGCAAAATATATCATGGATGACAAGATATTGCTTTTTCATTATGACTAATTCTGAACCTGATAAAACCTACTCACCCTGAGATTGATCATTTATTTTGATGACCTTATAGAATGAATTAGAGAAAGTATAAAATATGAAAAATATTTCTATGTGTATTTTGTAACTTTTGGTAAATCAGATTTGTAATTGAATTTGTAAAATTTGATATATGGCCAAGAGTATAAGACTTTATCAGACTATGGCCACATAAGAATAAAACATAATTTAAAAATTCACTATATTTTTTATAGGCCTTATATTGACCTAAATTTTAAATATATTATATCAACATGTGTCTAGTTTTTATAGAAAAAAAGAATCAACTCATTTTAATAAATATATATAGAGTTATTATAGTCAGAGTGTAGTAAAGTTAGACTGTCATACAAGAATAATAAGCATATGTACTTAACCCACTTGCATAAAACATTACCATAGTTACATATCAAGCATGCAAACTCATTTTGACATATTTATAATCATATATGTATCAAATGTTAAGATCTCAACACACTGAGGAAGTATAAGAGAAAACTTCAAACCTACCATAAAGGTTAAGAGTGAATAAAAGAAATAATCAGATTATATTGCATATGTATGATTTTAAGATATGATTGGATATTATTATATGTACATGTGATTGAATTATAACATTTTACATGTGAATACAAGTTAAGTGAGAATTATATAATTTTAATGATTAATTGATATGCCCTTGTGAATGACTACTTGCATATGGAACTAAAAGGATGTTCTGATCGGTTTGTCAAACACTTGTAAATCACTTGGCAAAGGGACCAATATGATCATGTTATGGCATATGTTATTGATCAAATAAATCACATATTATGTGTTGGCCAACAAAATTAAATATCACTTGAATTACATGAATGCTCAAAAGCACTATTTGTCTTGCAAAGTCATGACAAAATCAATCAATCTATTGCATTTACACTTGCATAAGTCAATGCTTATACTTGTAATGTATCTTAATATTAATTGATTGTTAATTGTGTTACTAGAATCTAATTATTATTTTTATTCATTGAGTCGTACTAACCAAATCGTAATTATTTTTTTCAAACAATGAAGCATAAAATGTGGGATATTTGGAGCATAAAATTTTGCATATAGACACATGACGCAAAAGTCATCGACTAAATTACAACTTTGTCCTTGTGTCATGTACATATACCTCAATAAAAATTAGTTTGTGGTCACCAACATTAAATGGATTGTATGTAACATATGTGTACATTAAATGCTTTTTGAATTGTGCGAATGATATGTTAACTTTTATTTATTAGAATACTTGGACATGAATGTCATACTTAATAAAATGGACATAGGTGTTACATTTACTCTTAGTACCTGCTAAAGAGCTGCTAAGAAAAAAAGTTGTTACATTTACCCTTAGTACCTGGTAAAGAGCTACTAAGGGAAAAATCCATTATCAATACCTAGCAAACCACTGATTAAAAAATTATTTATTATAATAAAAATGTGTGATAAAATTAATTTCATTATCGTAGTAAAAATCAAATTATTTAATTATGTTAAAAAAATAAATACGCTTCTGATAAATTTCTTTTATATTTTAAATTATTTAAGAAATTATAGAAAAATTTTGGTTTAATGACTCAAAATTCAAACTTTTATGTGAATTTTTAATTATATTCAAAATTTCTAATTAAGTCAATTATATCCTAATTTGACGAAATGATTTTAATTATATCCCAAGTCAATCAGAATTTAGTAAAGTGCATATTTAGACTTAATTGATTCTTATAACTTTTTCAACTAATTTAGTCAAACTTAAAGTTAAGTTTAGAGTTTTATTAATATGATACTTTTATTTTTATTCACTTTAATGCTATTTTCTCTTAATTAAATTTATTATACCTTAATTAAATTTATTATACCCTTTTATATTTATATTTAAATTCAAAAAATTAAGAATTTTAATATTTAAATTTATAATTAATAAATTCTTTCAATCTCTCATTTTAAAACAAAAAATTCTCTCAATCTCCTTAAAAAATTAATTTTTATATTTTAAGTATTAAATTATTTAAACCATTTAAAATAAAAACTTTCAAATACTTAAAAAAACAACAACATGAGTTTAATTAGATGATACTTTATTTTTTATTCAATTTTATCTCTTTTTGCTTAATTAAACGTATTATGTACTTTTATATGATAAATTGTAATTTTATATGTAAATTTTTAAATTTTAAATTTATGATTCATAAAATTTTTCAATCTTTTATTTTAAAAAAATTCTCAATGAATCCTTTAAAATTAATTTTTTACATTTTAAATAATAAATTATTTAAACTATTTAAATAAAAACTTCTCAAAAATATGTAAAAAAAATAATTACATAAGCTTAATTTAAATTATACTTTTATTTTGTATCAATTTAATCTTCTTCTTTTGCTTAATTAAGCTTATTATACATTTTATATGAAAAAAATTAATTTTATATTTAAATCTATAAATTTTAAATTTAAATTTAATATTTAGAAAATCTCTCAGCCTCTCATTTAAAAAAATTTCCTCTTAATCTCTTCTTAAAAAATCTTTATATTTTAAATATTAAATTATTTATACTATTTAAAATTTTAAAATTGTATCTCATGAGTTTAATTAAGATGATACATTTATTTCTTATTCAAATTAATTCTATTTTTTCTTAATTAAATTTATTATATAATTTTATAGGATAATTTTATATTTAAATTTAAAAATTTTAAATTTATAATTTATAAATCTCATTTTAAAAAAAATCAATCTCTTCTTAAACAAATTAATTTGTATATTTTAAATAATAAATTATTTAAATCATTTATAATAAAAATTTATAAGAAATATTTAGAAAATCAATTACATGATATGAATATGAACATCTCCAAAACATTTATCCATTAAGGAGTTATTAGTATATTATTTAAATATATGAAAATAAAACTTTATAATTTAGAAACATGAAATTAATATAAAATAAATTATTACCAACTAGAATAAAAACAAAATTTTTATATTTTTATAAAAATTATTTAAATTGAGTAAAAAAATAAAAATATTATCTTAGAAAAATTCAAATTTAATTTTAGATATGATTAAACAAATTAAAAAGAATATAAGGCTCAACTGAGTTTAAATACACACTTTACTCAATGGTGATTTTGATTTAAAGTACAATTGAAATCAATTCATCAAATTATAATGCAATTAACTCTATTATAAGTTTTTGATACAATTAAAAATTACTGAAAATATTTATATTTTGAATCATTAAGTACAAAAATGTTTAATTCAAAAATTTTTATCATAATAAATTAGCATTAAATTATGATATATTCTTTCCTTATAATATTTGGCGTCAAATTTATAATACACACTAAATTACATATATGAAAAAAATAATATTATCGTAATAATATTTCTAATACCGTATTAAATTATTTAAAAATTATGATAAATTATTTTATTACAATAAATAAGAAATTATAATTTAAGCACATGAAAAAGCACAACAAAATTAATAAATTTACTAAAAATACGAAAATATCACTATTTTAAATAAAAATAAAATTGAAATTGAAGCTAAATTTTAATTTAATTAACTAATTTAATTATTTTAAAAAATAAATTTCTTTTTTTACTTTAATTATTCTACCTTATATATATTTAGTAATAAAATTTCTTTTTTTATATTATCATTAAATTGTGTTAGATCATGAGTCCACCCATTCAAATCAATTTTTTATCCAACACGTTGAATTGACTTATATTTGACCAAATCCGATCCAAAAAATTTTGGATCATTTTAAATTTATCCGTGTTCAACGAGTTCCAAGTCTTATTTTTCGGATGGGTATAGATTTTTGGATCAAGTCAAAAATTGTCACTTCCATACATAACAACAAATTTTTTTTAGTTACCTAGGATTTACGCACTTCTATATATAACAACAAAATTTTTTTAGTTACCTAGGATTTACGCACTTCTATATACAACAATAAATTTTTTTAGTTACCTAGGATTTATGCCTCAAATTAATCTTTGATTCTGAAGCAAAATAGAATGGAAAATTTTATTTACTAACTGTATCATGCACATTATAAATCTATGCTTAAACATCATTTAGAGTTTATATATGCAGAAATTGTTGTTAATTGCTTCACTACTCATTTATGCTCATAGAAGTGTGTGACAAGCAGAATTGAACAACTCACATTTCATCTAGAATCACGCCTAATATTGCTTTGCCACTTATTTTACGCCCATAGCATTATGTTTTTTTTTCCTTTCTTTAAGAAAATAGCACATTGTTAATTGCCTTACAACTGTAACGTAGTAATGGAAGTGAGATTGAAGGAGAGACTGATAGATGGTGGTGGTAGTAATTTTTAGCGACATAGTGATGAAAGAAAAAGAAAATAGTGACAACAATCGATAAAGGATGATGTTTATAATTTTATTTTGACAGTGATGCTCAGGCATAATCTTATGGTCATTTTAGAGATTCGTTACACTAATTGAGCACAATTAAAAATTAAATTAATTTAAATAGTGTTTTAAAATAGTTCAAAAGCAAATTCATCCTTTATCCAAATTTAAAATAGAAATGAATTTTATAAATAAAGGTTAAAAAAAAAAGATTGTAACTCATCAGCTTTTGCTTACCTCTTCTCCATTTTATATATATTCCTTCATCAAATAACTGCCAAGCAACCTCGAATATTTTTTTTCAATTGATAATGCAGTTAAAGTTTATAAATTTTGGTTGATAGGTTCAATTTAGTTTTTTCAAAGATTTAATTTGTTTAATTTATAACCAAGAACATATTAAACTATAATGATATGAACCAAACCAATTAAATAATTGAAATAGAACAAAAGCGATTTTTCAGTCCAGCTCAGTTTTTTTTTTTTTTTTGGTTCGACTCTAGTTCTTTGATTTTTGAAGAACCGAAGTTTCATCCAATTTCAAAGATTTTCAAAACCCTGGACTGAATCGACCCATGCACAACCCTTGCTAATAGAAGTAAAACTCAAATGAACAAAAAAGTAGTCACTTGCAAATGAGAATGTAACTTTAGAACAGAAAAGCAGAACTCAGTTTTCATGGAAAAAAATATAAATCTAGTAAATAACACAATTTTGCTAGTTTAGCATAGCCTTGACAACTATCTACTGCTATTTTTAAATAATTCCTAACCTGAACATGCAGGAGAAAACACAACCCGCATATATTTCACCAATGATAAGAGGCAAACAACCACAAACAAAATAGCTACTTAAAAACAAATAAAATGCAGGACATAATCAGCACATCCAGATCATAAAAATAACAAGTTTTAATACCCAGAAATAACAAGACATCCAAATCAAGTTTTAATGCCTGTCTTTTCAACTTGTTTAAACTGCAACATGCAACAATTTAATCTCAGCATGTATTACTGATAAAGACAACTCTTGTGATGCAAAGGAAGAGTCCCTACCTACTCTGGTGCTTTAAGTTTGTCTCTCCCAGTACAGATCAACTTAAAGCCACCCCGAAAATTTGAATTCACTGAGAAACCAGACAAGCTTTTCATAGATGCAAGACCATATAATCAAGATAAATCATTAAAATAGATAAATATAATATCTCAGCAAGTACAAAATTTAAGCAAATTACCATGACAAACAGCCATCAATTAAAAATGTTGAAGAACACATTTAATCCAATTAGCACTTGAAATTAGATTTAGTGCAATTAACAATATGAGTTTGAGGCTGCACAAATTAATTTTATCTTTGATTCCAACAGTTCCATAGTCACTCCTGAAGAAAATTTACCTGATTTCTATACGGATAAATATAATCCACAGTTAATTATATGTATTTGTATTTGATGATTCCAGCCGGACCTCCTCCAAATCCATACAAAATACCAAGAAACAACAATTTTCTTGAAACATCAACTGAATTGCTGGAATTGACAGTATTGAATGCAGGTGTACAAACAAGATTGTATCAAAATTGCATGACAATAACGTGCATGCATCATGCATATAAGAAACAAGATTCCTGCTGCCAGTTTTTCAGCTTTTCAAAAAGAAATCATTAAATTAATAATAAAAAAAAAGTGATCAAAACATAGATACTTGTTTAATGAATTGTTTTTTCTTTTTAGTGAAACTATATTAAATACAAGTGTGATTCTGATCAGATTGGGACAAAGCCTCAATCACAAAAGCATGGCATCGATTGATCATCATACAGAGAGTATAACATGCAGTAATCATCATCACAAAATAGATGCACTGATTGCTTCTCTTTTTTTTTCCCCCATATTTTTCATTAAAAAAACAGTTGCCAAGATACCAAGCACCCTCACCTTCAACATGATCAACAGAAACAAAGAGCATGATAATGGAGTCGAGCACAGCTTTTGGAATCCTTTGAGAAAATCTACAAATAATGCAGAAACAAGTGAAAAGTAAATAATAAAGGCCATATTATCATGTTGCAAAATAAATGGAAAATGAAACAATAGGATATCCACCTAGCAGAGATCCAACAAGTCGCAAAGATGCAGCAGCAGAATAATATCGATTTCTCATCTCGCAAAAATCTCCTTCTGGGTCATTTCATCATGATATTTAAAGCCAACTATCCTAGAACAGGAGCTTAATCAATAACAATGGGCTGTAATATGCATGTCATATTAAAAATCATCATCTGGGACAAATCCCCTTTGCAGCATTTCATCATGAAATCGAAATGCCTGTTTCAAGTTGTCCTGGGATACAGATCCATTTATCAAAGCTGTGTAAGTGGATCTATCAGGATTTACCCCTTTCTCGATCATTTTTTGTAAGATCAGTTCAGCCTCCTGCATTCTACCTTGCTGACAGAATCCATTCAGAATTACATTATATGTAATGACATCAGGCAAACGTCCTTCTTCTTCCATTTTGTTAATCAGAACAAAAGCTTCATTCATATTTCCTTCTCTTGCAAATCCATTAATGAGGGTGTTATATGTGATACAATCAGGAAGAATTCCTTGTGAAATCACTTTGTGCAAGAATTCATTTGCCTTTGATACATCATCAGACCGGCAATAACCCTTTATAACAGTGTTGCAAGTAACAAGAGTAGGCTTGATGCCTTTGTCAACCATCTCATCCCACAATCTGCAGGCCTCAGAGACAAAACCCAGATTACAATATCCATTTATTAATATGCCATATGAAATGTGATTGGGAAATATCTTCCTACAGATCATATCATCCCATAAGTCCTTAGATTTTTCCATTTCACCTACCTTGCAAAACCCATCAAGCAAACTGTTGTATGTCACGATGTCAGGTTTGATATTCCTTTGGGTCATTGTTCCAAATAAGGCTAGCCCTTTATTCATATTCCCATCCTTGCAATGTCCATGAATGAGAGTGGTAAAAGTATAAAAATCAGGCAATATACCCCTTTCCACCATCTCATCAAACAATGCATTTGCATCTGCTAACATCTTCTCTTTGCACAGCCCATTTAATATTGTATTGTATGTAACCACATCCAAAACACAACCTTGTTCCAGCATTTCATCTCGCATTCGCAAAGCCTCCAACATCATACCATTTCTACAATAACCATTTATAATAATAGTGTAAATAACATTATCAGGAACCAAGCCATACTTCTTCATATCTCTAAAGTACGCTAAAGTCTGATCAAGATGTCCATTTTTTGAAAACACCCCAATTAGCGAACTAAA
This sequence comes from Omphalea diandra, assembly GCA_949677035.1. Taxonomy (NCBI): domain Eukaryota; kingdom Viridiplantae; phylum Streptophyta; class Magnoliopsida; order Malpighiales; family Euphorbiaceae; genus Omphalea; species Omphalea diandra. The sequence continues at coordinate 53,092 of CATIWR010036148.1, forward strand.
GCTAACTAAATCAGGAACAACACCTTGCTGCAACATCTTATCAAATATTTCTTTGGCTTCTGAAATAGTGTTTTGTCTACAACTTTCAACAAGCAATGTGTTATATGTGGTAGCATCAGGACTCAAACCAGCACTCAACATCTCATCCAAAATCTCTTTTGCCATAGCATATCTTCCTTTTTTACATAAACCATTTATGATGGTGTTATAAGTAATGAGACTGGGTTTCAATCCACTACCTAACATTGAGTTCATCACCTCAAAAGCCTGAACTAAATGCCCTTCACGACAATAAGCATTGATAAGAGTATTATATGTTACAACATCTGCAAAAATTCCTTGTTGCTCCATATACAATAAAAATGTATTAACATAATCAATCTTGTGATCTTTACATAATGCATTAACCATAATATTTAACGTGTAAACATTCAATTCAATCCCACTGCTAACAATATCCCCATAGACTTCCCATGCCAAATCAACCCAACCCATTTTCACAAGCCCTCCAAGAAGACTATTACAAGCATTTATAGACACTGAAAACCCTCTACTTCTCAAAATTTTGAATACATCAGTCCCTTCTTTTAATTTCCTAGCTTGCACGTAAGTCCTAATTAGCAAATCAAACACCAAATTATGCAACCCACGAGCACTACTATTCATTGATATCAAGGATTCCACAATCTCAACTCTTGAAGCTCCACTTCTCCTAATCATCCTAAGAATCAAAGCTTGTGCATCAGATAGTCTTCTACCACGTAACAAAACATGAATCATTGCGCTCAATGATGTTGATGAATGCTTAACATTATTATTACTGTTAAACACAATACAATCAATAAATCTTCGACCCAGTTGCAAATTATCACGACAACGATGTAAAACCTCAACTATGACCAATGGGGTTAATTGAAAAGGATAGTTGTGGAAAGAATTTAAATTATCTTGCCTTAAATTTAATAGAATTTTCTCCACCAAGAATGAATCACGTATTGATGTTGATCTTGATGAAATTGGCTCTTGGTTTGAATTTGGAGAGACATTTAAGGTATGGATACTTTGAAGGCCATAGATTGAATTAGGGTTTAGAAGGTAAGAGATAGATTGAAGTCTTCTGTTATACTGTTTCTGAATAGATAGGGAATGGATAATCATCTGGAGACGAGAGATGACCTTATACTGAAGACCAGATGGAGTTTGAGTGTACTCAGGGTACATCATTCGCACAATCCTTCCCCCTAATTGCAGGCACTGCATGTAGATAGATAAAATTAACATCCTCAAATCGCACTTGAAATTTTTGTTAAAAGAAAGCTAAGGATGAGTGACTAACTGCATTGAATTCAGATGCCACAGCTACTACATGAGTTTAAGCATTCCACAGAACACCTGCTAATCCAACATTTATGGCATTAATGCTTCTCCTCTTCCGCAACTCCTTTCTAACACTATAAATGCTACAACAACCCATCCATTTATAAGAATACTCAAAACCAAAGATACTTATGAAATAAATAAATAAAATTAATAATTTTGAACTGAATAATTAAAAATAAAATGAAATGGAAAAAGGAAAAATGAGTTATACATCTACCTTGTTCTCATAGGAAAGCCAAATTTTATCAATGTAAGAATACACCCCACATGTAGCTCCACTCTTCTCTCCTCCGTTACCGAATCAATTCCTTCAACATAAATTAAAATCAAGCGATTATTTGAAACTAAAACAAAAAAGTTGGATTTAAAGATTATGTTAAAAACAGGAAATTGTCAAGAAAGTAACCTGAATTGGGGAATTTGGAACAAGGCAAGGATCCTTCTAATATCTCGATTCCAATGTGACGTGGAGATTGATGCAGTATGACATGAGGACGGCGGTGCTGTCGTTCTCGTCTACGGCGGCAGCGAGGGCCCAGTGAGTGAGGAAGGGTGGGAATGACGGTTGGTGGCAGAGAAAGAGGGTAAAGAAAGAAAGATTGAGGCTAATTGCGACTCCATGAGAAAGTGAGATGAGAGGCAAAAGAAGCGAGGACGTACTTGGATGGAGTGTTTATGTTTAATGAATTATTTAAGGAGGAAAGAATATAATTTTTATTTTTTTATTTTTTTCTTTATATTTAATAAATAAGAAAAGAGGGAAAATATATTTTATTTTTTATTTATTTTTTATATTTAAATAAAGAAAAAAAAAATAAATTTATTTTTTTCCTTTAATAAAAAATATTAAATAAAAGTCAGCATCTGGCTCAAATCGAATCAAATCAATTCAAATTAAATTATCAAATTTTATATTTTTTAAATTGAATTAAACTGAATTATATAAGTTACCGAATCAAACTAAATCAAAATAAAATATTTAATTTGATTCGATTCTATTTTTTGATTTGGAGTGCTTAAAGACCCATGGGATAAGCTTTGAAAATAGCTTCATATTGGCAAGAAACTCCTACACCAATGCGTTGTCCCTTTCCACATCAAGAGCATTGATTGAGAATGACCCAATAAAACTGCCTTAAAGAAACACACACTCAGTATCAATCCGCATTAAATTTCCTCCTAAATTGACAAGCAAAACTCTCATCTAACTAACCAAATTCAAGCAATCTTTCAAATACTACTATGTGAATAGACATGAATTGATCTTAGAAAAAATTATAAGAATTATATAAGTAAATGACTATGGAATATGAAGGGCAAAGAATAACCTCATGATGGATTGGATGAAATCAGCTGCGATGAGGATGAGGGAGCCTACTGTGATGAGAGAGGTGCGACTTGCAGTGGTGGGTCTAGCAAAGAGGTGCAACTTGTATCCTGCAAGGAGGGATGAGAGAGTTGCAATGAGGATGAGGCAACATGAAGAAGTAGAGAGAGGGAGAGAGTTGGGTGAGATTGGCTTGGCAGAGTGAAGAGAGAGAGAGAGAGAAGAGAACGATAGCATGAAAAATGAAGAAAAGAAGATAGAGTGGAAGATTAAGGTTTCTTTTTACTAAACATGAAACAACATATTTTAACTAAAAGTTCAGTTCGATTTGTTTTTGAAATTTTAAAAATTAAAAATCGAATAAAATTAAAAAAATTGAATTTTCTAAAATTTTAAATTGAACTGAATCGAATTATCAAATAAATCAAATCAAAATTCTAATTGGTGCAATTCGATTTGATTTTTCAGTTTAAACCAAATAGTGTTCGCCTCTAGTATCTAGAATAAAAATGTAAATTTATCAAATTTCCTCCTAAACTTATCAAATTTCCTTCGGTCATCATATTTTTTCTCTATTTTGAGAAAAAATCAAAATTAGGAAAATAAGAGTTATTTTATTTTTCTTCTTTTTTATTTTTCTACCATTTTCAAACAATAAAAAGTTGCAATCCTTTCTCATTTTTCATCTCTATTTTTCTTTTTCTCTTGTTTTACCTCCTTTCAAACAATGAGTAAGAGAGAGAAGGGATGGAAAAATAGTTTTGTATGTTAGTTTGAGAAAAAGTGTAGTTTTAGTTAAAGGCTAAGAATGGGTAAAAAAAGGGGTAAAGTTTATACTGTCATATCATTAAAATATTGTATTTTCTTATACTCCAAAATTAGTTTGTGGGACAGAGAAAGGGAAAGATGAGTACTATAAAATAATTATTTTAATAATTCCATTATTTATTACGTATAACATTAAATTCATTTAACACAAAATAAAAATAAAATCTAACTCAATAAAATCTAAACATGTTGAATTAAAATATAGCAAGAAAATATTATAGCAAATAAATAACTCTCTACAAAACTAGCCAATAAATAAATCTATTTAGTTTAGAAAAATAAAATTTGAAGTACAACATCAAATTCATCTAAAAAAAATAAAAATAAAATCTAACCCAATAAATCTAAACATATTGAACTGAAATATATCTAAAAATATTATAACAAATAAATTAGTCTCTATAAGACTATCCAATAAAATTTAATCATCAACAAATAAATCTATCTAATTAAGAATATAATGTAAAAAAAAAAAAAAGCAAATCATACTTACAAAGAGATTGCAAAAAAAATAAAAAATGAGGAAGGAACAATAAATAATAATAGAGTTTTTAACATTTATAGGGTTTTAATTATTAATGATAGTTTTGAATTTTCTATTTTACTCCTCACTTTATTCTACTAAAAAATGTTATCTCTCTCCCAAGAGATATATGTATTAATTTTTATATTATTTTTAAAGTTATAAAATTAATTTTGTACTTTTAATATTTAACCTTCTTTTACTTACCCTTCTTCTCAATCAAATAGATTTGCATTATCTTTGCTTTCTCTTACTCCTTTTTCAAACAAGAGAAGTATATGTACATTTATGCATTTTTTTTTCCTTCTTTTCTTGTCCTTACCTTTTTTCTACCCTTCCTTTAATTACCTCTCACCTCACTCCATCCAAAATAAATAGTCAATAATATGTAAAGATTAATTTTTGAGAATTTATTAATTTTGTAAAGGTTAAATGAACAGACTATAACACTCATTTTCATTTATTAAGTATGGTATTCATGTCCAAAAATTAATATCCATAAAGTTTAACTTATCATTCATACACAACCCAACAAGTGTTTAATGTACACATATGTTAACTCATTTAATGTTGATAACTATAAACTGATTCCTAACTAGGTATATGTACATGAAACAAGGAGAGGGAGAGTGGAAATCCAACTGATAATCTATATTTCATGTGTCTATATGCAAAAATTTATGCTCCAAAGAGCTCAAATCTTATGCTTCACTATCTGAAAAATAATTATGATTCAGTGAGTCGCGACTTAGTAAATAAAAATAATAATCAAATTCCAATGACAAAATCAATAATCAATTATTAAGATACATTATAAATACAAGTATTAACTTATGCAAGTGCAAATGCAATAGATTATTTGATTTTTGTCGTGACCTTGCAAGGCAAACACTGCTCCTTAAAATTCATGTGATTCAAGTGACATTTGATTTTGTTGGCCAACATATAACATGTGATTCATTTGATCAATAATATGTGCCAAAATATAACATATTGGTCCCTTTTTCAAGTGATTTGCAAGTGTTTGACAAGTTGGTCATAACATCCTTTTAGTTTCATATGCAACTGTTCATTCACAATGGTATACCAAGTAATCATTAAGATTATATAATTCTCAATTGACTTGTACTCACATGTAAAATATCACAATTCAATCACATATACACATAGTAGAACACAACCATATCATAAAATCATCATACATACACATTAGAAATCAATTATGGCTTTTACTTAACTTTGATGCAGCCAACCTTTATGGTAGGTTTGAACCTCTCTCTTGGGCTTCCTTAATGTATTGAGATCCTACCATTTGATACATATATCATTATAAAATGTCAAAATGAGTTTGCATGCATGGTATGTGTTGGGCAGAGCCATGGAGGGCCAAGTCCAGCATCCTGTCGTTGGTGTGCATTTGAAACGTGACACTGGCTACTATGCAAGTATAAAGAAATAAAGTTATCCCTTCACTAACAACTATGGCTTTTAGCGTATTGGTAAGCGCTTGATCCTAACAATTGGTATCAGAGCAAGTAATGGGTTCGAATCCCTTGGAAGGCATGTTGTTACAGCAAGTGGGTAGCAGGTACTAGGGGGAGGGAGGGGATTATTGGGTGGAGGCCTAGAGGGCCAAGTCCAACATCCTGTAGTCGGTATGCATTCGAAACGTGGCGCTAGCTGCTATGCAAGTATAAAGAAATAGAGTTGCGCCTTTGCTAATAGCTATGGCTTTTGGCATAGTGGTAAACGCTTGATCCTAACAGTATGCAATTATGGTCATGTTGTATGCAAGTGAACCTAGTGTTTATGCCTTTTTTTTCTTGTATGACAGTCTAACCTTGGTACACTCTAACTGTAATAAATCCTTCTATACTTACCTAAATGACTTGATGCCTTTTTTTACATAAATAGACAATTAATGATACAACATAGTCAAATTTCATGTCATTATAAGGTCTATAGAAAATATAGTGAATTTTTGAATTAAGCTCTATTTCAATGTGATCATAGTCTAAATAGGTCTTATATTTTTAGTCACATCTCAAAGTATACAAATCCAATTTCAAAACTATTTACCAAAAGATATGTAAGATATAATTGAACATTTCTCATGTTTAACATATTGTCTAATTCAATTTATAAAGTCACCAAAATAAATGGTCAATCTCAAGGTGAGCAGGTTTCAACATGTTGAGAACCAGTCACAATTAAGGAGCAATATCTCCTCACCCATAATATATTTGGCAAAACTATTTTATAAGCAAGTATATGAAAATAACTTTACAGTCTTTCGGTTTGGCACATCAACAAATTCTCATTTTATGGCCATCAGATTCTGAGAAAATAGAATTAAGAGATTAAATAAGTTTCATCAAATTCAAGGTCAGTCACAATAAAAAGAGGAATATCTATTTCCATATAACAAATTAAGCAAAACTATTTTATAAGAATTTAGAAGGGATATAGATGTATAAATTTTATATTTTACATTTTGTCTAAATTAGCACATATGGTCATCAAAATATATGAAAATAACCAAACTGATTAGATTTTGATAGGTTGTGAACCAGCCCTAATGAAGGAGTCATAGCTCTTCACACACAGCATATCAAGCAAAATTGTTTTACAAGAATTTAGATGGGGCATAAAGCTACAACTTTCATGGTTTACACTTTCCATAAGTCCTCTTCTAGGGTTATGAAATCGTCGGTGCAAAAATCTACACTAATAACAAAACCAATACAATTAGCTTTTATTTCTTTTGAGCTTCAACTTCCATATATGAGCTCTACCTTAAATTACTCCATAATTCTTACTAATTATGCATGTTTAACATGTTATGAGGAAGGAATTTCATATGAAAAGAAGATAAAATCACTTACCTTTTTTGCCAAAACTAGAAAAGTTTAGGGTTCCTTCCTAAGAAGCTTGCTTTTTCTTCTTCTTCTTCTTCTTCTCCTTCCTTTCTTTCTTCCTTAGTTCTCTTTTTCTTTTGTTGTCCCTTACATTTTTTCCTCTTAATATACTCCTAAAGAAAGAGAAATTAAATGTGTACAACTACTCTAATAAGACAAAATCATGGTGGCTTACTACCATTGGTGGAAGTTTTATTTTCCTCTTTTAGCCCTTCTTCTTCACTCCTTTATCACTTCCATCCATCTCATAATCCTCATATGCTCCTTATACTTTTAAATAAGCTCTAAAACTCCATTATTTATAATACTATAACACACACAACATATAATAATTTGCCATACAACTATGTATACTTCACTTTTTATGCTCAAGTGCCTTAAATGTGATGCAACAAGTGTCATTGTCATGCTTATCAAATTCACAAATCTAAATAATCATTTATTCAATGTATATGTTCATAAAGGATTGCAAATCATTTATGTAATGAATAAGTTAATGTGAGGATGTTAATGAATGAGGATAGAGATGTTACATTTCTTCCTCTCTTATAAAGAATTTCGTCCTTGAAATTCAATACCTGTAAATAAATGTGGATATTATCATTTCATGTTCTCTTCAATTTCCCATATGGCCTCTTCTTATAAGTGGTTTCTCTATAACACCTTAACCAAAGGGATTTCTCAATTTCATAACTAGTTTGTCGTATAACCAATGATTTTCACTAGTTCTTTAACATAACTTACATCATCTGCAATTGTTATAATTAGATCCCTAAGTATATGTATAGGATCATATCAATACTTTATAGTATACTTACATGAAAAACATCATGAATTTACACCATTTTTTTGGCAGTAGTGCTAGCATGTAAGCTAATGGATTGATTCTTTCTAGGATCTCATACAACCCTATATATCGAGGATTCAGTTTCCCCTTCTTGCCAAATTGAATTATTCCTTTCCATGGTGAAACTCAAAGGAACACTTTATCTCCCACCTCATATTCCATTTCTCTTTTATGTTAGTCTGCATAGCTCTTTTGTCTATCTTGTACTACTTTAAGTTTGCTCTTAATTACTTTCACCTTATCCACAGTATCTTGCACTAGTGCTAGCCCTTTAAAACATACATCCTTTTTTCATCCTAATAGATAGGATTTTGACATTTTCTTCCATATAAAGCTTCATATGGTGCCATTAATATACTGCTATGATAATGATTATTATAAGCAAATTCAATCAAGGCAATCTATTCATCTTATGCACCTTTGAACTATATCACATAAGCTCAAAACATGTCTTCAAGTGTCTAAATTATCCTTTCTAATTGCCTATTTGTTTGTGGATGAAAAGTAGTAGTAAAACTCAACTTGGTAGCTAAAACCTATTGCAAACTGACCCAAAATCAAGATGTAAATTATAGATCTCCCTCTAATACAATGGGTATTAGAACTTCATATAATCTAATAATTTCATCCATATATATCTTGGCCAAGTTTTCAAGTGAGCTACCTCATCAAATAGGAAAAAAGTGAGTAGACTTAGTTAGTCAATCAATGATCAGTCATGTAACATTATTCTTTTTCAAAGTTCTTGGTAACCCATATACAAAGTCTATTGTTATTCTCTCCCATTTCCATATTGAAATCATCAATGGTTTCAATTTTTCAACTAGTGCTTGATGTTCTGTCTTGATTTGCTAACAAGTCAAATATGTTAAAACATAGTCTACTACATCTTTCTTCATTTCAAGCCACCAAAAATAAGATTGTAGGGTATTATATATTTTAGTCATTCTTGGATGCATGGCATCTGAAGCATTATATGCTTTTTCTAGGATTTCTCTTTACATGTTATCAATATAGGCACACAAATATGAGATCCCAATATCAAGGCATCATTTGAAATATCAAAATCAGTGTGTCTCCCCTATTTTACCTTTTCAATAATTTTTAGTAAGTTCAGATCCTTACTTTGTGCTTCTTTAATTCATCCGTGCAACATCAACCTCACTTGAAAAATAACAATCAATACCCCTATTCTTTCATTCATAGCTATGATAGTGAAAATACCTATAGATGAGTTGTATTGCTTCTCGATTTCTTGCTTAAAGCATTAACAACCACATTTGGCTTCCCTAGTGATACTTAATGGTGCAATCAAAATTTTTTAATAGTTCTAACCACCACCTTTGTCTCATATTTAATTCTTTTTGGCTCAGTAAATACTTCAAGCTCTTGTGATCCGTAAATATCTGAAAAGTTTCTCCATATAAGTAATGCCTCCTTATTTTAAAAACAAACATAATGGTAACAAGTTCTAAGTCATGTGCTGCGTAAGATAATTCATAAGGCTTTAGTTGTCTAGATGCATATGCTTTTACCTTACCATATTGCATTTAAAACACATCCTAAACCTTGATGAGAGGCATCACTATAAACTACAAATCCTCCATTACTTGTAGGAATGGCTAACACTAGAGTAGATGTCAATCTATCTTTTAATTCATCAAAAGTCATTTGACATGCTTTAAACCATTAAATGTTGTATTTTTTTTTGAAGTAGTTTAGTTAAAAGAGCAGGTATAAGTGAAAAGCCTTCAACAAATCAACGATAATACCTAAGTAGTCCTAAGAAACTTTAGACTTCTACAAACACTCTTTGGAGTTCCCATTTTACTATTGCTTTTCAATACCCTTATTAGAAACTATATGTCTCAAAAATATCACATGATCAATCCAAAACTCACATTTGCTTAATTTAGAAAACAACTGTTTTTCTCTCAGAATTTGTAATACAATCCTCAAATGTTGTTCATGCTCCTCTTTACTTCTTGAATACACCAATATGTCATCAATAAACACAATTACAAATTTATCTAAGTAAGGTTGAAATACTTTGTTCATAAGAGTCATGAATGTAGCTAGTGCATTAATCAAACCAGATGCCATCACCAAAAATTCAAAATGCCCATTCCTAGTTTGAAAAGCAGTCTTTGGTACATTTGAGTTTGAAAATTTGAGCTGATAATAACTCGATTTCAAGTCAATTTTAGAAAACACTTGTGCTCCTTGCAATTGATCAAATAGATCATCTATTCTTGGCAAACAATATTTATTCTTCATAATAACTAGATTAAACTGCCTTTAATCAATACACAACCTCATTATCCGATCTTTTATTTAACAAATGGCACTAGAGCACCCCAAGGTGACACACTAGGTCTGATGAATCCCTTTTCAAGTAGTTTTCAAAATTGCATCTCCAATTCTCATGACTTAGCTAGAGTCATCTTGTAAGGTGGAACATTACAAAAATCTAGTAGAATAGTGATGAATTTAGCGAAGAAAATTTTTCATAGTTAAGTAACGACGGATTACTAAGGGATTAGCGACATAATCAAAATAATTAGCGACAAATTTGAAATCCATCACTAAATTTGTAAGCAAAATGGCGCCGATGTCTTTTTTATGGAATAACAATGGAAATATCTGTAGCAAAATCTAGCAATGAAATTTTCGTTGCTAATTAGCTAGGGTTCGATTCCATCACTAATTAGCAATGAAATTTGTATTGCTAATTTAGCGATAGAAATTCCATCACTAATTAGCGATAGACAAATTTCATCACTAACATAGAGACGGATTAGCGATGGAATTTCATCGCTAATATTAGAAAATAAAAAATGGTAAAAAATTATAAATATTATAAATAATAAAGTATATAAATAATATTAAATAATTTAATATATAAATAATATTAAAATAATTTAATATTTTAATAAAATTAAATTATAATATAATATAATAATATAAGAGTGATAATATTAAACATAATGGGTGTAATAAACTGAGACAACTTATAAACTACTTGAATCGCGTGACTCGAGCTAGTCGAGTATCGAGATAGTTGAATTCGAGTATAAAAATACTTGACTATAGATACTCTCATAAATCTAATTGGTTACACATTTACAAAGTTTATTGACTCAACTCGATTACAGTTCATTCCTATAATAATAGGGTTCAATAAATGAATAATATTAAATGATTAAATTAATAGTATTGAATTATAATATAATATATAAAATATATAAATATAATAGTATTCATATAATATTAAAGGAGAATATTAAATTTAATATTAAATTATAGTAAAATCAATATATAAAAATAATAAGATAGTAAAATTAATATATAGAAATATATTAAGACAAAATATATAAATTAAATATTAAATTAATAAAACTAATATATATTAAGAATAAATATAAAAATAATATGTATATATTAGATAAATATTATAGTATAGTAATATAATATTTAATATTAGGAATACATTAAGCTATTGATAATATATTAATAAGTAATAATATTGAATAATATATTATTAGTATTATAATAGATACTTAATTATATATAAAAAATAATTAATTACTATACAATTTTTAAAAAATAGCGACAAATTAGGCCATTTAGCGACGACTCAGCTCGTCGCTAGGATGGACAGCGTAGCCCAATCTCTCCAGTCTAGCAATAGGCTGGGCCATCGTTAGGCTAGCAACGGTAAACCGGAGATCCCTGCTCTAGGCTCGCACTATGTCCGTTGGCCTATCGCGACTGATGGACACTTATGGGCTAGCGATGGCCCATGTCGTCTCTAGCCCATCAGGGCTGCCTCTCCCTTCTTCCTTTTTTTTTTCTTTAATCTTCCTTCTTATTTCCTTCTTTCTCTTCCTCTCCTTTTCCTTTACCCTTTTACCCACGACTCCACCTCTTCTTGCTATTTTGTGGGTTTTTTGTTCAATTTGTTACGAGCTGGTTTGGTTCAGTTTAGGCTTTCTCTAAACTCTTGAAGATCTACATGATATGTGATGGTTTTAATTTTTAGTATAATATTTCATTAATTTTGATTTTAGGAAATTTTATTATTTTATATATTATTTAGTTAGTTTTTATTGAAAATTGTGTTTTATGTTTAAATTATGTGTTAGAAATTTTGTTGAAGTTATATATATATATATATATATATATATATATATATATGTAAATTATGTTGAAATTATGAATTCATGAAATATATTTTTTCTTATAGATAATATTAAATTTTGAATTATGGAATATCGATATTTGAAAATTTATTTATTTTTTGATAACATTGTTTAGTTTAATTAAATAGGTTTTGTTGCAAATGAAATTAAGAATAACAATTTACATTTATGGTTATTATATATAAATTTGTAATTTGTTAATTATGTGAGAAATGGTTAAAATGTCAAAACTATGTGAAATAAATTAGGTGTGGTGACATTTTCAAAATTTGGAGAAATTTATAGTGAATTTTTCAAATTATTTGAATACTTGAAATAGTGAATGGTTAGAAAATTATTTAATTAATTACAAATATAATTATCATAATTAAATTAATAATAAATAGAAACTAATTAATGAAGTTTTGATATTATAAGGAATTAGAAAATTGAAAATTAATTATTAAAGTTGTGATTAATAAGAAGATTATAAATTAATGAATAAATATGTAATTAATTAGAAAGTTAGACATTAAGTATTGCTATTATTTTTTATGATAAATTTGATAATTATAATTTGTTTAGAATTTGTTATTAATTGTGAAATTAATTTGTAGTATATTATATTATTTAGTACATTTTTTAAGGCATTAGAAATTAATATTTATGATATTTATTTTAATATTAATTAAAAAATTTAAAGTAATTATTAAGGATTCATTTGGGAAATAATTAGTTAATTTGTTTATTTAATTATGAGAAATTTATTAGTAATTAAGGAATTAATTTGACTATATATATTTGTTTGGTATATTCATTAGAAATTAAGTTTTAATTTTATGTTATATTATTGTTAATTATGGAATATGATGTTCATTTGATTATTGTTATATAATATACACTAATTTGTATAAATTTACAAAATGTTGATTCACAATGATAAGTTGTGATATTAATTTGTAATGAATTGTTGTGTTAGAAGTGTGTTTTCGTAGTGTTGGGGTTATGGTTGGTGAAATATTAGAAGTGTTTTTTTTTTTTCTTGCAATGATGTCAATTATATACCTCATATTGAGGTTTGGTAGATTCTGGTTATGCCTGAACTCTGCCAAAATTTTGTTAGAGTTTTAGGATTAAACCTTAGAAACTTGTTTAATGAATTACTCATATTAAGTGTGATAGAATAGTTTGAAAATAAATTGTCTGACTAAACTTGTGACATGAGTATGAATTTTAATAGTATGATATTGTTTTCCATATTATTCTCCATGTGCATATTGAATTATGTGCAGATTTATGTGATATGAAACTTGTGATAAAATGTTTATCGCATTTATTTGTATATGTTTTACATCATGCACTTAGAAAATTATGGGGACATACTGTTGAAATTTGTAATTGCATAGGAGCATATAACTGCTAGGTAGTATTCAAATACTTTATCCCACTAGAGATGTGGTAACAGGCTAGAATGCTTCTTTGAAGATATTTGGAATTTGTGAAAGTAAATGGGATACGCTAAAATTTCAAGCTCGTTTTGCCCAAGCTTCTAAGAATAGAAACACAAAGCCTTTTGGTGTTGATATTAATTTGTCTCACCATACAGCTGATTCTAGATCATTCATTGAGTACATCATAGATTTGGTTAGTTTATTTACTTATCTTTTTTTATTTAATTATTGAATGTTTCAACTAAAGTTATAAAGTTTTATTTAAGGAGAAATAACTAAAATGTTTGGCAACAAATTATGAGGTTTTTAGAAAGACACATATTAAGAAGAGCAAAAATCAATTTGTTGATAAAAAATCAAAGGACACCGAAGTGAGTTAAATAAAAATCAATTCACTATTTTTTTTGTTTTAAAAAATTGCTATTATAATAACTTCAATTATAATTAATAATCATTATTCATATGTATAAGGCTATGGTGGATAATGGTATCGTTGATCCAACTTTATAGATACCAGAGGTTTCTATTGAAACTCAAGATGTCAACATTAACTAGGTGTACATGGTTGTTGTTAAAGGATACAAGAAGAGCAGAGTGTATGGACATGGCTCTAAGGCGACATATAGTCATCCCCCTTCTTACATCAGCTTTTATTCAACCACATCGCATTAGGATGCAGGCTCGAGATGAGCTTCAGGAAGAGATTTGAGGCTAACTTAAGGTTCAATTTCAACATGAGTTTGATCAGTGGTTTACTGTCATGCAACAGAGCATGCAACAGACGTTATCATCAATGTTAGCTAATATGCATTTGTTAGATTCCACCTACACCATCTTCACCTCCAATGGATGATTAGTTTGTGGAGCCAAAATGATTAGGATGGAGATAATTAAGTTTTTTTAATAAATATATATATATCTTATATGTATAATTTTATTGTAACCATAATATAATTTATTTTAATTTTTAATAAATAAATATTTTTTTATATATTGTGTTCCTTTCAATATTCATTATAATATGATTTCAAATTTAAATACAAATAAAAAATAATAATATAAAAATTTTAATATAAAAAATACTAAATAAATATGTAGCGATAAATTACAGACAGAATTGCGACAGACTACCATGGAAATATACCACATTAATAACAAAATAGTGATAGATATTTCCATCACTGAGGTTAGTAAGGGAATAGTGGCAAAAAATTTCATCGTTAAAATTATGTCGCTCTTCCCTCTTAAGGTTAGCAAGGAAAAATTCCATCATTTTTTTTATCACTAAACTTAGCGAGGGAATAATGACTGAATTGTAGCAAGGGAAAATTTTGTCGTTATTCCCTTGCTAAGCTTAGCAAGGGACTGAGATTTCTTTGTTAAGCCTTGGAGATGACTAATCTAGCGACAAACTCAATTTCGGTGCTAATCTGTCTTAGCAATGAAATATGCCTCCTTAGCGATAGAAAAATTTTATCTCTAAGTAGGCAGATTTTTGTAGTGAAATAGATGTTGGTATTGTTCCTAGAACTAACTCAATTGTGAATTTCGCATCCCTATCATGTGACAAACTAGGCAAGTCAGTTAGAAATACATTTGAAAACTCATTTACCATTGGAATGTTCTCAAGTATTTCATTTGTGAATCTTGTGTCTGCCACATATGCTAGATAAGCCTCATAACCACTTTTAATCATGCGAAAACCCTTAGTAGAAGAAATTAGACATGTAGGTATAATTTATCTTTCCCCTTAAAACATAACCCTTTTCTAATTTGGAGATTCCAAAACAACTTCCTTAGTAAAACAATTCACTATTGCCCGATATTTGGTCAACCAATCCATACCCAGTATCACATCAAATTCACGAAGTGGCAACAAAACTAGATCAACTTTTAACTCAGTGTCATAAATACAAATCATAAAATCACAACCTATCGTATCCATAATCATCACATCTCTTAAAGGAGTACTCACACATCGGTTAAAACCTAAAAGCTAATGCTTATTACACAATTGGGATGTGATGTTTAATGAAATGAATGAATGTGTGGAGCCAGGATCAATTAATACATCAACTTCTAAATCATAGAGAAAAATTTTACCAGTGGTAACTTTTGTAGTAACAATGGCTTCTTGCTTAGTCATGGCAAATACTCTGACTTGTGTTGAGGTCTAGAACTCTGACTTTTTGATCTACTCATACCTTCACCAGTTGTGGTTGTTCTACCTCTGCCACTACCCCTGCCAAATGATACTCTAGCTCCACTTGCTTTGAAACTTCAATTATGGATTCTGATGCAACTCTACCTTTGGCCCCCTCTGACATTATAGATCTTTCATGATAATTTCTAAGCATATGATAAAGAGACCTATAAAAGTAGCACCCACCACTTGGTTTCTTATATTCACCCATATGTTGCCTCCCATAATGTACACATGAGGGTTATTGTTGCATAGCTTGGCTTTGACCTTTGCCTGCATAAGATGAAACTCCTAACCCTTTGGCTCTACAACTAGAGTAACCACCCTTAGCACTGAACTATGATGACATATAATCTCCACATTTACCTTTCTTTCTGCTAAAATCTCTCATAAACTTAGTAGGCCACCTTTTTACTTATTGCTCTTTCTTTTCTTTTTCTAATCTTTCCACCTTGATTGCAATAACTTTTAGCTTGGTATAACTCTTAAGATCTGTAGTTGTGATCTTGCTTCTGATCTTATATCTTAATCCCTCTTTAAACTTTCAACATTTATCTTTGCCAGTGGCTACCATGAATGATGCATAATGAGATAATTTATTAAACTTTGCCTTATACTCAGCTACAATAATCTCCTTCTATTTTAGATTCAGAAGTTCTCTTTTTTAATCATCTTTATATACTTTTGGCATGTAATTATTGTTGAACTTATAAAGAAAATCATTCGATATGAGCAGTAGAGGCTAGACAACACTTTCAGGAATGGTTTCCTACCAATCATATGCATCGCTTTGTACTAATGATACTACATAATTAAACTTTTCTTCTGATATGCATTTTCATAAATTCAAAACTCTATGTTTTTTTTTTTTAGCTAGGACTTTGCCACTATTGATCTATAGTACCACTAAAGTCAACTGCACCTTGTTTTCTTAATTTGTCATATCTTCTTTCTCTTTGATTTTTCTGGACCCTGCATTGTTTGTTTACTAGTTTTATATTTTGGTTGCCCATGAGGTATGTGGTGTGCATGAGAATGTGTAGGGGGATCTAACTTTATTAGTAGGTTGATCTCTTAATGGTTGGTATGATGCTTTTATGGAATGCAAATCAGCTGACTCCTCTCTCCTTGGTGAGTCATGGGTACTACGATGACTACCTTCTGTTAATGCCCTATAGACATATCAGACTATGTCATATGATAATCATAATAATGAAAAAGTGATGTCATGTTCATATGTATGTCTTTAAGGAACTTATCCCTGCTCTAATAACAAAAATTGTAACACCCATTTACATTTATTAAGCATGGTATTCATGTCAAAAAAATTCATACTCATAAATGTTAACTCATCATTCATACACAACCCAACAGGTGTTTAATGTACATATATATTAACCCATTTAATGCTAGTAACCATAAATTATTTCCTAATTATGCATATGTACATGACACAAGGAGAGAAAGAATGGAAATCCAGTCGATGACTTATGCTCCATGTGTTTATATACAAAAGTTTATGCTCCAAAGTGCCTAAACCTTATGATTCACTATCTAAAAAATAACTGCGATTTGGTGAGTCACGACTCAGTGAATAAACATAATAATCAAATTCCAATGATACAATTAATAATCAATTATTAAGATACATTATAAGTGCATGTATTAACTTATGTAAGTGCAAATGCAACAAATTGTTTGATTTTGTCTTGACCTTGCAAGGCAAACACTACTGTTGGAAATTCAAGTGATTCAAAATGACATTTGATTTTATTGGCTAGCATATAACATGTGATTCATTTGATAAATAATATGTGCCATAATAGGACATATTAGTCCTTTTTCTAAGTGATTTTCAAGTGTTTGATAAGCCAGTTACAACATCCTTTTAGTTCCATATGCAAGTGTTCATTCACAATATGATACCAAGTAATTATTAAGATCATATAATTCTCACTTGACTTTTACTCACATGTAAAATGTCACAATTCAATCATATATACACATAGTAGAATACAACTATATCATAAAATCATCACACATATATATTAGAATCCAATTATGGCCTTTACTGACCTTTGATCCAACCAACTTTATGGTAGGTTTAAAACTCTCTCATGGGCTTCCTCAATGTGTTAAGATCACAAAATTTGATACATATATCATTATAAAATGTAATGACAGTATTCATATTTGCTCTGATACCACTAAACTGTGATAACCGTGTTCATTTACAAAACTCATACTATTCATATCCACAATCTGTAATGCTACAATCGGTACCTATTAGAGCACTTAACATCTGAGATTTGCCCATAGGCCCTGCGATGTCATACACACCGGGATTTGCACGTCTGCCCCGCGTATGCTTGAGACCTCTCTGATACCAAAACTGTAACATCTAAATTCATTTGTCAAACTAATAACTTTGATACCCATTGTTCTCATTTGTAAATCAGTTTTGATACCACAAATTGTAACATCACAATGTGGCTACAACTGGTACCTATCAGAGCCCTCAACATCCAGGATTTGCCCATCGGCCTCGTGATGTCACACACACCGGGATTTGCACGTCTGCCCGCGTGTGCTTGAACCCTCTGATACCACCAACTGTAACTATCATCTTCAGTTGCAAATCATGGCATTTCATGTTCAGAAATGCATACACATTAAGGTTTATTCATCATACATATATAATCCCATATGTATTTAATGTACATATGTGTTAACTAATGTCAGGACTAATGACCATGTGTAGTTCCTATCAAATGTATGTACATGACGCAAGGAAAGAGAGTTGGAATTCAGTCGACTACCTGTGTTCCATGTGTCTCTATGCAAAACTTTATGTACCAAAGTGTCCAAAGTCTATGCTTCAGCATTTGAAAAATAATTACGATTTGGTGAGTCGCGACTTTGTGAATAAAAACAATAATCAAATCCTCATGGCATAATCCATAATCAAATATCATCAAGATACATTGCAAGTATAACAACTGACTATGCAAGTGCAAATTCAATAGCTTTATTTTTGTCGTGACCGAGCAAGGCAAACATTACTCCTGGGATATTCATGTGATTCATGTAACATATGATTTGGGACCTATTGGTCTATCTTCTTGTAATTTGCAAGTGTTTGACAAGTCGGTCACAACGCCCTTTTTAGTTCCATATGCAAGTGCTTATTCACAAATGATATGCCAAGTAATCATTAAGAGCATTTAATTCTCACTTGGCCTGTATTCCTATGTAACATGTAACAATTCAATCATATACATGTAATAGAACATAATCATATTATTCCCATGTAACATGTAACAATTCAAGCATTCTCACTTGACTTATATTTTCATGTAACATGTAACAATTCAATCATATATACATGTAATAGAACATAATCATATCATACAATTATCA